>PVLA01020440.1:0-10244 GCA_004027455.1 Hydrochoerus hydrochaeris
GGGCCTTCCGGGAAGGAGGCCCAGCCTCATGCTGCCTAAGCCTCCCCTCCCTGTCTGTGTCTGCGGAGTTCACCAGCCACAGGTAGAAAAGATGAGAAGGAAACCGCATCTGTGTTAAACACGTAGAGATCTTTTGGGTCATTATTCCATAACCACTACAGGAGAACAAAGCTTTACATAGCGTTGACACTGTATTAGCAGGGAGGAGGGGTTGAGGGGAGGGGAGAGGAATGGAAAAGAAGTTACAGCATGAACAGGTCAAATTCCCTATGATGAATACATCCATGTGTATCTCGAATGTGCCAAGAAAATCTAATTGAAAAAAATTTATTAGATGTCACAAATACTGGATCCAGGATTCAATCAAAGGCCATGCATTAGTTCCAGTTAGTTGTCATATTCCCTTGCTTTCTTCTAACCTAGAGGAATAGCCACTGCACCCCACCCCACCCCGCCCCATCGCAGCCTACCAACCCCTTGGCAGTGCTTTGGGTGGGTTTCGTGGCGTCACCTTTTGAAAGAGTGCAGGCTGTCCTGTGACGAGTTATCCACTCCAGATTTGTCTGACTGGGTGAAACTGCTTGGCTGTTTCTCTCAAGAGCACTCCCAGGTAATCATATGTGTTTGAGATCGGATCCCATCGGGGAGCAGGTGTTTCCCAGGAGTGGGTTCAGCTGATGTCTCCGTGAGTCACGCTGTGTCCCGTTCACGGTGTCACACTGAGAGACACATGCAAGCCATCTGCCCTCCACTGCGGGTGTTGGTGTTGATGACCCAGCCAAGGCTTTGCTGGACTCACTTCTTTTCCCCTTTGCCATAGATTTAGCACTCACCTTTCTGAGTCGGACTTTATGCTGTGGGGTGTAAAACAGTGATTCTGAAACTTAAAACACCCGCCCCACCGAGTTTTTCAGCATTTCCCAGCATCAGGCTGTGCCAGGTCCAGCTGGTCCTGAAATCAGCCATTTCCCCGGGGTCCTCTGTGTCTCCTTAGCAGTTGCCTCTGAAGGTACTTTCACTGGATGTTCATTCTAGGTTGGCAGCTGCCTCCTTCTCCTCCTTTTAGTTCTGTTGAAGAGGTTACTTTATTTTTTTCTGGTTTTCATTGTTTACACGTTATCATTTTTTTTCCATTCAGAGTTTCATTTTTCTCTCAATGCTTTTAAGCTATTTTTCTCTTGGTCTTTGCTCATTAGCATTTGAACTTGGGTCTTCTTCTTACGGCCACCTTTGGGGCTTCTTCCTTGGCCTCTTTCCTGCTGGACTCGAGCCTGGTTCACGTGATTGCCCAACCCCACCTCCCACCCACCTCCTCTTTCTCTTACTGTCCCAATTCAGTTTAGGTTTCTTAAAAAAGACAAAAAGCCCACAAGTTTTCCTGCTGTACTTAGTGTGAATGAAAAATAAAGAAATGAAGAGAACAGGTCATTAGGCACAAAGACCTCGGTCCCTGTCACACCAGTGGCACCACGTCTGCTGCAGGCACACAGCACGTGGGTCCCGCCCCCAAGGTGGATCCAAGCATCCCTGGGTCCCCACCTGCATCCTCCTTCACCTCCCCTGGCCTCTGCCTTTCACTCCCCCCACCCAGGGTCCCAAGAACTGTCAGCCAAAAGCACTCCTGCTTGTCCCCCCTTCAGAGACCTGCATGGCCAGGAGCCCTGCGGATACTGAAACAGGCAAGGAGACAACAGAGCAGTAGGTAACAGGCCCCCTTGGAGCTGGAAGGTTTATTTGGGAACGCCAGGCAAAAAGTCACTCGCTGGTTCCAGGACATTTCAGTGCCATCTTAGCAGCACCAGGACCCTTGAAACTCAGGACAGAAGACAAAGTACAAAGAAGCGTCTGTACCTAGACACCTGCATTCTGCAGCTCATCCTCTTGCCAGAGCCTCTGGAGCTCTTCCCTGCTGGATTTGGAGGGGCACATGTCATACTTGGCCGTGGGGGATCCCATCCAGGAAGAGCAGAGACGAAGCCAGAGGCTGCAGAGCCCATAGACAGCGGCCAGCAGGACCGCCATCAGGCCCAGGTGCCAGCAGAAGAAGGTGGTGAGGAAGGCCGTGTCCTCGGGGTTGTCTGCCCGCCAGGGCTGTCCAGAGGGAGGAGCGTACAACACCACACACAGCTGCAGCAGCCAGCTGCCGAACACCAGCACCATCCAGGTCTTGAGCACCCAGAGTGGGGGCTGGTTCTCACTTCTCCCCAGGGGGAGAGGGGGCTCGAGGACCCTCTGTCCCCACAGCAGGGCCAGGGACAGTAGCACTGAGTAGTAGAGTGCAAAGAGCAGGAAGAAGATAGCCGGCAGCAAGTGTCCTATGAGGGTTCCCATGGCTGCAGTTTGTGTGGGGTCAGACAAGCCCAGAGGAAACCGGCAGACATGTCTGTCCTCCCGAGCCTCTGAGCTGCAGAGAGATTGTCCTGGGAGCCGCACCCTGATTCCCACACAGAGGACAGAGTCTCTGCCTGCCGCTCTCAGGGCGCGGCCTCCAGGGAGTCACGCCTCGAGCTGACTGAGCTGAGACCCGTGGGCCTGGGTTAGGGTTTCCTCACAGGCTCCTCCATGCTGGGGGCAGAGAGAGCAGGAAGGGGGCTGCAGCAGAGAGGGGCCACCAGCCAGCTCTCTCAGGTGGGCTGTCAGGGGCAAAGCCTATCACATGTGATGCTCTCATTGCAATTCCTCAACAGCTCTGTGAAGAGGCATCAGGCAGATTTAACAAGCGAAAGCCCTGAGGCTCCAAGGGCTGACAGGACATGCGTGTAAAGACACAGCGATCTGCCGGCCTGGTAAAGCCAGACTGTGGACCCAGGTCTACTCATTTTGAGAGTCCAGAGTTTCATTCGGCACAGTGGTGCACGTCCGCAATCCCAGCACTTCAGAAGCCGGGGCAGAAGGATCACACTGAGTCAAAGTCCAGCCTGGGATACGCAATGAGCTTAGGGATAGCCTGAACTGTGTTGGGATCCTATCTCCAAAACAAACTAACAAAAAATTAAAGAAGTCCAGAGTGTGCAGCAAAATGATTGAAATTCATCTCTCACACTAGCAGGGCATGTGACCTCAGGCAAGTAACTGTCTTCACAAGCCTCACTTTCTCGTGCTATAAATCAAGAATAATAATTATTTTATGCTTGTTGTGAAGGTTAATGGATGCTAAGTGTCTGACCGACACATAATAAATATTCAATAAATGGTAATGAGTATTAGTAATTCTATTTTCGTTATTACTATCCTTCCTTGCTAAGTTCCCCAAAGTTGTTTGAATATTTCTCTGAAAGATACCAAAGCAGTAGGGCCGGGGATATAGCTCAGCAGCAAAGCAACTGCCTCACAAGCACAAGGTTGTGAGTTCGATCCCCAGCAAACCCCCCCCCCAAAAAAAGATACAAGGCAGTAATCATAAAGACAAAAAAGGGCGGCGGGCTTAGCTCAGCGGCATAAGCGTCTGCTTGGCAAATGCGAGGTCATGAGTTCAATCCCCGGTACCAAAAAAATTATAGATAGATAGATAGATAGATAGATAGATAGATAGATAGATAGATAAAAAAGCAAACTAGTTAAATCTTAAATTTTATTGATGAAATTGAAACATTACATTTACTTATGTATTTACTTACTTTTTGTTTTGTTTGGTACCAGGGATCAAACTCATACCCTTGCGCTTGCCAGGCAGGTGCTTATGCCACTGAGCTAAATCCCCAGCCCTGACTTACTTACTTATTTATTAAAGTTAGAGTTATGAGACCTGTGCTTGAAGCATGCGACCCCATATGTGAGCGAGCAGCACCCCCATCCTGGCAAGGACAAGCACATCCAACTCCAAGCCAGCTGTGCGTTTATTTCCCTTTCCCTTGGCATAGGACAGCAGAGGCACGGAACGACTAGCAAACCTGACCCTGGACAAGGACAACACCTGGGGACAAAAGGAAGCTGCTAGACCCCTTGACTATCTATATCAAGTCCAACAGGCCATTGGAACGTCTGCCTCACAGCCTGCAGCCAGCAGTGACCAGAGGGTGGATCGTGCTTCCATCTACCAGTGGAAGCAAGGACAGCGTGGTGTGGACGGTCAGCACTGTCTGGGTGAACAGACAGAAGGGTGCTGGTGCAGGAAGGGGGTCTCAGGAACCAACAGCCCTACAGTGAGGCCAGAAACATGGTGACTGACTGGGTTCCAAGACTGCAGGTCGTGAGAAGAAACCACTCATTCCAAAGCAAAGCAGTTTTCATTGACTCAATCTTTTTTTCCTATTTTTTAAAAATTATTTTTATCTTCCCTTCACTGGATTTTTAAGGGCTTGGGATTGTTTCTCCCCTTTTTTCACTTTGAGTTTCTTTTCTTTCCTTCTCCACCTTTCAACTTTTTTCTCTTCCTTATCTTCCTTCTATTTCCTGTATTTTTCTGTTTCTCTTTGCTTTCTTTTTATTGTGTTTCCCTTTTCTGTGACTGTCCTCTAACTCCATTACCTCCTTTTACTCCACAGTTGGACCCCACCCCATTTTTCTCCCCACCTCCTTGTATCTCATTGGTTAATATCTCAAATTTTGTTTTTTCATTCTGTGGTTCCCTAACCTCTCGGTCTTTATTAGTATCACTACTTAGCTTTGTGAATCTCTAGATAGCTAGGTAACTTTACACCACTGCCATTGAATACTGTTCTAGTGTTAGTACAGATAAAGTTGTTCATTTTAGGTCAACCATAGGTCAATATGTGTGTTTTTTTTTTAGAAATATTTATTGAATTTGTGCTTGTTTCGGCAGCACATATACTAAAATTGGAACAATACAGAGAAGGTTAGCATGGCCCCTGCACAAGGGTGATATTCAAATTTGTGAAGCATTTCATATTTTTTAAAAAAAATACTTAGTGAATTTACTCAATTGAAGTTTAAATGATACACAAATGAAAAATATTAGCAACCTGCACACAGTAAAAAGTGAATGCAAATTACCCAACTTCATGGACACTTCTGGTTAAGCATTCTGTTTTGTCTTAGTGTTCACACTAATTATAAATCTCTTTTCTGTGGTGAAGGGTGGCATAATTATTTGTCCTAGGCATTTATCAATATTCAGTATGTATGTCATTGATGCTGATTTTATTACTGTAGCCAAGTCACATAGCTGTCGTCACCAATTGGTTTTCTTGGGAAGCCAATACCCAGATTGCTCTGTCATCAATACTGCGATCCATTCCCGGGGAAGCGGGTACGGGCACAAGCATGCTGTAACCTCCCATCCTAAGTAAATGAGATGGCTGAATCCTGGGACGGTGGCAAAGGCTCACGGTTAGCCACACCCAGACGGCACCACTGAAGAGCAGACATTAACTAAAGAGGTCGCCAAACAAGGAAAAAAAAAAAGCTTACCAATATAATCTATCTGCAAGCCCCAACACAAAAACAAGCAAAAACTAGAAACACGGGAAGATAAGCCAATAAAATGCCTCCAGAAATGCCCTACTCAGTCAAAGCTTATCCGAGAGGCCTCAAAGGGAATTAGACAAAAACTACACATCTGAATTATTTGAAATGATATCGGGAGAGATAACAAAACAGATCAATAAGGCATTGGACAAGTTCTCAGGAGATATAAGTAAACACATATGAAGCTAAATAAAATAATCAGCAGGTCTACAGAGACACTAATAAAAGAATTAGCAGAGCTGGTTTTTTCTCATGGTTGTTTTGTAAAGTGACTTCAAATCTGGGATATGGATGCCTCCTGCTTTGCTACTGTAGGTCTCTTTTGGTCCCATATGAATTTTAGGATTGTTTTGTCCAGTTCTGTGAGGAAAGTGGGTTGGTATTTTGATTGAGACTGCATTAAATCTATATATCAGTTCTGGAAGAATGGCTGTTTTGACAGTATTTGTTCTGCCTATCCAGGAACAGGGGATATCTTTCCCTTTTCTGATGACTTCCACAGTCTCATTCAGAGTATACTGTAGGTTTTGTTATAAAGATCTTTCACTTCCTTTGTTAATCCCTAAGTATTTAATTTTTCTTGAAGCTATTATGAATGACACTAGTTTCCTACTTTTTTCCCTCTGGGTTCAGTTATTAGTATATAGAAACACTGTTGATTTTTATGTATTGGTTTTTTTATCTTACTACCTTGCTGAATTTGTTTATTAGTTCTAAGGGTCTTCTGGAGGAATTTTGAAGGTCTACTATGTTATGGATCATGTCATCAGAATGTTTCTTTATAGATGGGGAAGGAGTAAATACTAATGAGTATTAGTAAATACTAAGGGGAAAGACTTCATAGAAAGGGAAAATTTGATGATGTGGGAGAGGAGTAAATTACTAAAGAAATGACCTTGTATGGTTGATGAAGAAATCCGATATCAAACCAAAAGGAAGACCATTTGCATTGAGGAGTTGGAAGGCAACTGCTTATTGTGCTAGCGGGCTGGTGGGACAAAGTCCCAGTCACCAGCCAAGAGTCAGCTTAGAGTTCAGTACAGCTTGCAAGCAGGAAGCACAGGGCTGATAGCAGGTTACCATATCATTGGGTACACGAATCGAGCTGTGTGCTGTCAGGCAGATTTGTTCTTGGCAGGTTAGTCAGAGGGATTGTTTATCATCAGGTGGGAGAAAATAGGGAGGGAGCAGGGGCTAAGGGAGTGGTTGAAACTAAGCATGTCCTTGACTAGTTTGTCCTGGTTGTCTTTGAAAATAGAATATGTTTGTATGTCAGACAGTACATGCAGTCCGGGTGGACGTGTAATCAAAGTGTGCTTGAAATTCATGGTCATGAGTTTAGAAAAAAAAAAGCACTCTAGAATTTTATATATTTTCTCCAGTTTAGATGCATGAGGGTGGATATGAAATCATTGGGGGGTTGGATTTAACTGGGTTGAGCTTTGCCGAGAGATCACCATGAACTGGAAGAGATGAAAGCAATTACGATTAGGATTAATAGAGGAAGCCCATGATTGGCAGAGGAACTGGAATTTGGCAAGGAGGGAGGAAAGCGCATCCAGAGCTTAAGTGCTAGAGAAAAGTGATAGAACGTATGGGACGTGTGTCCCTAGGGGATCGAAGCATTGTTGGACTTTGGGTAACTGAAAGGGCCGGGAGGAAGGAATAGGAGGGGAGAAACCAGGGTCCATGGCTGAGGCTGTTGGCTTTTCTAACCTGTAGGTGAGAATTTACACAGGGTCACAGGGTGGGAGGGGAGAGCAGACTCCAGAGCGCTGGATGCTTGCCGAGCCTCCCGCCACTCAGCGCCGCAGGGAAGGGTGCATGCGTGCACATGTGCGGTTGTTTCATAAGAAAATAAACTTGCTCAATGTTCCTGTCCTTACAGTAAAACTATAAAATACCTCAAATCTGTCCACTGTACAACTCCCATATATAAAAACGATGGTCATTCTTTGGCCAGAAGATGAGCCTTTTAAGTTTCAGTTGATTCTCTATGTAGAAGTGCCCAGAAAGCTGTTGGGAATATGGGTCTAAAAGCAGGGGTGGAGCTGGAGTCTGGGGAATAGACGGTGAGAAGCTGAAGCAATGTGCGTGGACGCGATTGTCCGGGTAGAAACCGTACAGCAGGAAGAGAGGCAGGGATAAAACTCCTGGGCAGGAAAAAGCGGAAGAGCTAAATGTAAGGGCGGGGTCAAGGAGCCCTAAGAGGAAGGAGGACTCCTAACAAAGGAGTGGCCGGGGGTGGCGCAGGGTCAAGACGGTCACGAGCCATTAGACAGTACCCAGTGTCACTGGCAATCTCTGAACAGCCTCCTTTGAAAGATGAAAGATCAGAGCGGAAGTGAGGCAGGGTGGGCCGTAGAAGGGCAACGAGAATGTGGAGGGCAGGTGT
This sequence comes from Hydrochoerus hydrochaeris, assembly GCA_004027455.1. Taxonomy (NCBI): domain Eukaryota; kingdom Metazoa; phylum Chordata; class Mammalia; order Rodentia; family Hydrochaeridae; genus Hydrochoerus; species Hydrochoerus hydrochaeris. The sequence goes on from PVLA01020440.1 coordinate 7,823, forward strand.
GTGGATTGTTCTTCTCTGGTGGTCCGTGGAGGAGCACAGTCAGGTAGAGACTACACGGAAAGGGAAGGGATGGAGAGCGTGAAGAAACCCACCGAAAGAGGAGAAGTGCTGAGAACAGATCTGCAGTCTGGGGTTGGGGAGAGCAGAGCCCCAGCTGCTGGAAACCCAGAGGAAGAGGCCTGGGAACGGGACATGACCAGAAGTGGCGGTCTTGGGAAGGCATCACTCTGTGGGAGAAAAGTGCAACTCGGCGGAGATGTGTTAGTGCCTCTGGAAGGTAGAGGAGAGAAGGAGAGGGTGGAAAGCTGGGGCACTGGAGAAACAAAAGGGAATCATGGAATCGGAAGGCAGCAGGCTTTCTCTCGCGCACACACACAAGCACCAGCTATTAAGGATTGCGCTGTACTGGCAAAAGGGGATCCTTGAACTAAGACACTTAGCCACTCAAACGCTTGCATTCTCCTCCAAGAAACCCTTGGTTCTGATGGACCAGGAAAATGAAATATGTTTTCAAATAAACAAACCCGAAGGGTAACATTTCTACAAAGCCACTATAAGAAGAAAATCAAAAGTGAGAATCTAGTGTCTTCAGCTCATGGATTAACTCCCCTTCAACGCAACTAAGAAAATGAAAACCATGGTACAATACCCAGCATAAACTATTCAAGCAGATTAAGGAGCACAAAAAGATACTTTTTTAAATATCAGGATTGAAATGGACAAAACAGTTCCTGAGAAGTTCACAGTCTGCAAAGAAATAGAAGGAAAAAATTAAGCCATTTCAGAAATCAATATATTCAAGGGGTAAAACTGAACCTAGTGGATGAACAAATAGGGAAATGGTATAGCTGCAGGGAAATTATGAAACACAAGACCAAATGAAAATTCTAGAATTGTACAAGAAAATTTTACCGCATGAGCTGAAGGAGAGATTGAACACTACAAGGAAAAAGATTCAAAGAATTTCGTGGTAGGGCAACAGAACTATCCAAAGTGAGTCGCAGAAGATATAAAAGATCAAGAAAAATGGACAGAGGCTTAGTGAGCTGTGGAGTTACGGGTAGCAGTTTAACACCTGTGTAGCTGCAGTCCCAGTAGGAGCGGCAAGGTATGTGGCAGGAAAATGTGTCTGAAGAAATAATGGCTGAAAGATTTTCAAATAAATGAACAAAACTACCATCTCACAGAACCAAGAAGTTCAAATGCCAAAAAGCAAAGACCAACAGAAAAATCACTTAAAAGTAGTGAGAGAAAAATGAAACCCTGAATAGAAAAAAAAATGAATGAAACAATGGCAAAATGCTAACTTATAAACAATGAAAACTAGAAAAAAATAAAGTAACCTCTTTAACAGAACTAAAAGGAGGAGAAGGAGGCAGCTGCCAACCTAGAATGAACATCCAGTGAAAGTACCTTCAGAGGCAACTGCTAAGGAGACACAGAGGCCCCCGGGGAAATGGCTGATTTCAGGACCAGCTGGACCTGGCACAGCCTGATGCTGGGAAATGCTGAAAAACTCGGTGGGGCGGGTGTTTAAGTTTCAGAATCACTGTTTTACACCCCACAGCATAAAGTCCGACTCAGAAAGGTGAGTGCTAAATCTACGGCAAAGGGGAAAAGAAGTGAGTCCAGCAAAGCCTTGGCTGGGTCATCAACACCAACACCCGCAGTGGAGGGCAGATGGCTTGCATGTGTCTCTCAGTGTGACACCGTGAACGGGACACAGCGTGACTCACGGAGACATCAGCTGAACCCACTCCTGGGAAACACCTGCTCCCCGATGGGATCCGATCTCAAACACACATGATTACCTGGGAGTGCTCTTGAGAGAAACAGCCAAGCAGTTTCACCCAGTCAGACAAATCTGGAGTGGATAACTCGTCACAGGACAGCCTGCACTCTTTCAAAAGGTGACGCCACGAAACCCACCCAAAGCACTGCCAAGGGGTTGGTAGGCTGCGATGGGGCGGGGTGGGGTGGGGTGCAGTGGCTATTCCTCTAGGTTAGAAGAAAGCAAGGGAATATGACAACTAACTGGAACTAATGCATGGCCTTTGATTGAATCCTGGATCCAGTATTTGTGACATCTAATAAATTTTTTTTCAATTAGATTTTCTTGGCACATTCGAGATACACATGGATGTATTCATCATAGGGAATTTGACCTGTTCATGCTGTAACTTCTTTTCCATTCCTCTCCCCTCCCCTCAACCCCTCCTCCCCGCTAATACAGTGTCAACGCTATGTAAAGCTTTGTTCTCCTGTAGTGGTTATGGAATAATGACCCAAAAGATCTCTACGTGTTTAACACAGATGCGGTTTCCTTCTCATCTTTTCTACCTGTGGCTGGTGAACTCCGCAGACACAGACAGGGAGGGGAGGCTTAGGCAGCATGAGGCTGGGCCTCCTTCCCGGAAGGCCC
>PVLA01020441.1:0-10261 GCA_004027455.1 Hydrochoerus hydrochaeris
GGTCTTCCGATCTTCCAGACAAGCACAGAACCGTCTTAAAGACGCTGCTGCTCTCAGCAGGAACATCTGGGTCTTCACCGAGTTCCCATCCATTACACTCTTAAGGCCGATTAGTCAGTTTTCCTGGGCTCTTCACAGTAGTTAGTTTTCCAAGTATTATTTGAGCAGGGAATATCTCCCAACCTGCTTCTCCAGAGTCAGAGATCAGTTGGTTTCCAGGGACGCTCAGTTTCCCAAGCAACAACAATGAGGGAGGGGACAAAGGCCATTCTAGAAGGAGCCCTGGGTGGGGCGCAGCACAGCGGGTGGGGCTGGGGAGTGGGAAAAGTGAGTGGGAGCGGGGTCCCTCCCACCCACCCCTATGAGGCTGGAGGCAACAACACAATTTCTGAATCTACAGCATAAGCACTATAATCTCAGCTTAAACTGAAGTAAGTACTGTAATGTAAAAAAAGAGACAAAAACACCAGCCTTTCCAGAGAACCTTCTACTACAGTGTCTCCAGGGCTCCAGTCAAAGATACACTTCAACTAAGCATAATACCGCCACAGTATTTAAAACTATGGCACACGTTCCACCTGGCGTTACTACAGGCCTTCAGCAGTAACTACCTCAGCGGAACACACAACTCCTCAACCCACACTGTAACTTTTTCTGAGTCCACCGTAAGAGGTTGGTTCTGGAGTCCATTGAACTACAGCACTGAACTTAAGACCACAACAGCAACGTCACTTTCACAGAGTCTGAGAACACTTTCTACTGAACTACTACAGCTCTGCCAACCTCGTTCAGCTGAAATTGCAACAAATGCCATCAATGCCACTTTGTCCACTAAAACTAAAAGCATCACAATTTCTACTAAACATATTCCAGTTAGAAGGCGCACGGCCACCTCAGGTTGAAACTACAGATAAAACAACTCCAACTCCTTCTTCTGCTGAAGCCTCAACCACAACACCAGCTGTCATTGAACTGACCCTCACTCAACGTCCAATTCCTCAGACTCTAAAACCATTTTCACTTCCTGCATCTGCAGATGTCATTGTCTATACAGGCACAGAAACAAGGACCGAATTTTCAACCTCACATATAATCATTCATCGGAAGCTGCTATCAAAAGAAACAATGGCATTCAGAACTAGTAGAACTTCAAATACATCTATAAACGCCCATGATTCTGTTCCCATCGAATGAAGGCACTTCTGCAATGGGGAGCAGCACTTCAGCTGACCTCCCTGTGGCCACCACTGCCACAACTGCTTTCGCCTGTCTCAGCCTACTCTAGCCAATGCTCGTAGAAAATGTACAGTTTTCACAGTGTTGAATTCACAATCCTGTCAGCCATGGCCTCTTATTCAGCAAACTTGCTGCTCACCACACAGCCATCTCGGCATCAGATATTCACTGTTCATACCTTGCTGCCAGCCCTTGTTAATGGAAATGATAACTACTATTCAGGTAGCAAAGGCAAAAACTAAAATTTGAATCTCGAATATGTTTTAGGTTTTCTGAAATTTCATATGATGTAATTTCATAAGAGACAAATCTAGTTTGCTATCTAGAAAGACTTATTTAAGAAAAGTATGATAAAATTTCATAGTAAAATCACTATTATAGGTTGGTAATATCAATGTTTTAGGGTATAAATTAAACAAGCTTATAAAGAACACTTAATTTATAATGCTTTGTCTCTTACGTATGCCATATAAAAATATGGTGATTTTCCACTCAAATTCTTTCATCTTTTAGCCTATTTACTGCTACTAACATTAATTACTATAAGTGTGCTTTTGATTTTTCAAATGGAAACACTAAATATTGAAGAATACACAAAGGAGTAAGAATACAAAGGAGGAAAAGTAATAAAATTTTGAATTTGGACAATCATTACTTAAAATGCCTGTTAACTGATGAAATAAAAGTTGGTACATGTTGGAACTTTGGGCACTGGGACAACAGGTGGCCTACTGGCCGCCCTGGTAAGCAGCTGGGGCCCTGCCAGTGCGTGGGATAAGAATCAGACATTTCCCCCCCCACCCCCCCTGTTAGCAAGTAGGCACCGGCGGTCTGAGTATCATTTTTGAGGATGAATGTATACAGGGTGGCAAGTAAGGGGGGTTTCCTTCTACCATCTCTTTGAAGGCAAATATTTTTATCACTGTTTTGCTCAGTTTTGATTAATGGTACTGCTTTATTTCAATATTCTGTTTTTAAAATCTCCATATTTCCTTCCATTTTCCTCTACCTGACTAAAAGAACAGCTAATGTGAACAAAATGTACTGTACTATTGAACCCATTGCTTGTGTCCTGGTGACCTGCTCTGAGGTTCTGTGGTAGTTTTACTGCACTGAGTTCGCATGGGTTTGTTCTGCCTTGTTCTGTATTTTGCTACCTTAAAAAAAAAAAAGTAGATAAGAAAGTAACAAAATACCTCCAAAAATCTCCCAACTCCACCAAAGCTGATCCATGGATCATGGATGAGGAGAAACTCAAAAACAAGGCAACAGAATTATATAAGGTGATTAAAAGTATATAACAACAACAAAACAAGTCAGTAAGGTACTGAGCAACCTGACACAGGATATAACTAAGCAGATAATGGACTTAAAAAGTAAAAAGAAGAAAAGAAAGTGCTCTAGAGGATATGGCTGCATGTATGTTTAAGTGTGTTGGACTGATAACCATGTTGCTAAGTTCTTACTGGATCATTGAACTTCTTTGCAGTCTCACTGTTTCAATGTCCACTTTGTATGCTTTAATTTTGTAACTTTACCAACTAGGTCTAAGAAGACAATATGTAATTTATCAACTAGTGATTTCTTACCGCTTTTTTTTTCCTGAAATTCTGTATTGTTTCTACCCGTTTTTCTGTTTTGCTTTTTTTTTTTCTCTTTAAAAAAAAAAAAAAAGTTGATACAAGGACAAGGATCCTCTGGAAACCTACTGAAGCAGTGGGGTGAGCCAGGAACAGAAAAATTAGTAGAAGAGCTGAAACATTTGAGAATAAAAAAACAGTTCCAAATAATTTATAGGTCAAATAGCATGTTAAAAAATTACAATGGTACCTTAGTTCACAAACTTAATTCTTTCCACAATTCTGGTCACAAACCAAATTGGATGACAACTGAGTTAAATTCAATGTTAAATTCAATGTTAAAGTTAAATTCAGTGTTGCTCTTATGGGGAAATTCAATTTGGCTCTTTCAGTTTGGTACATGACCAGAATCCTGGAAAGAATTAAGTCCAAGAAGTGAGACATATTAATAATTAATATTGAAAATATTATGGTATTAAAATTTTCAGATGCAAATTAATTTGGAGAAAAAAATTATTGCTTTTAACTTTATTTTGAAAATGCTAAAAGTCAATGAGCCAAATATTAGTTTAAAATGATTTTTAAAATGACCAAAAATTGATGAGACATGGTGGTACAGACCTGTAATCCTATCAACTCAGATAGTTAAGGTAGGAAGATTTCAAGTTCAAGCCCAGCCTGGGCCATTTCATGAGATCTATCTAAAAATAAAAAATAAAAACAACCTGGGGATGTAAGTCTGGGCAAAGGCTCTGGGTTTTATCCCCAGTACTACAAAAACAAAAGCAAGTAAGGAAACAAACAAACAAAACCCCAAAACAACAAATAAGTATACACACAAAAGTGATAAAGCCCCCAAATAATTTTTCTGTTAATGTTGTCTCCTTTTTATTGAAATATAACTTTCAGATAACACACACATTTCAAGTAACTCAATCAATTTTTCCACATATCACCACCACTTAGATTAAGATAGAAAATATTTCCATCTTCCCAGAAATTTGCTTCATCCCTCTTCTAGACGCCTATCAATAGAGGAAGTCATCATTCTAAATTCTGTCACCATAGGTTAGTTTTGCCTTCCTTTATTTTCACATGAGTGTAATAACATAGTGCATATGCTTCTTAATATGGCTTACTTTGCTCTACAAAATGTTCATAATATATATTTCTTTAAGCATTTCTAATTATCTAAATATAACTATTGTATTTTCCTGCTCACATGTTGTTATTTAGCTTTTCAGTTCTTCATAAAATAGGAAAGCTCTCATACTGTCATTGAATTTCTATTTTCCTATATCACGTCTCTGTTCACAAAATAAGCCTGCTGTACACACTGACCAATCTCTATTGATCTCCCACTGATGTTTTGTCTTCAATGTTCTCCTTTTCCTCTACTTCTGGCCATATCCATCTTAAAATTTAAGCTCTAGGTTAGAACTTGCTTCCTCCATGCTATGGGCAGCTTCAAATCATTCCTTGGTTTCTTAACTATTTTAAGAACATGAATTCAGACCGATTTATTCTCAGTCCCACTCTAACTCTCCCTGGTTGAGCCTTTCAAGCCCTCCACATGCCATCCACTCAAACTGTACTCACACACAGACCTATTTTTCTGTCTCAGTTCTAGACCTAGCTATATGATAGGAGTTATATTTAATCATACCAGTATAAGAAATTTTAAGTAAGCCATGAGACTCTTGCTGTCATTTATTACTGTTTTGTCTCCTTCATACTAGTATATTTGATTCACCAAATAGATTTATCTCCTTCCCTTCCTAACCATCCTTATTATTTTATTATATAATGATGCAACAGTCAGTAGAGTTGGTACTTCAAAAATATCTTGGAATTCAAAAAGAGTTTCTAAAAACTTTAACATGCCACCAAGTAACTGGATTGATATGCTTTCCTATATGTAGGTGTAACAAGAATCAGAGATTATGATCACATGATGAAAGTGCATAAAAAACTGTGCACAGAAGTAGTGGCAGAAAACTCAAATGGTCAAAAACTAAGACTTTTCACTATAAAATTAGGACCAATATGAAGATGTCCACTTTTACCACTCTTACTCAGTACAGTTCTGGAAATATTAGCCAGAGCAATTAGACAAAATAAATAAATAAATGGAATAAAGGTAAGAAAGAAAAAAGATAGGTTATCATTATTTGCAAATAACATGTTACTCTACATAGAAGATCCTAAAACTCCACCAAAGACTTCTAGATTTAATAACCAAAGTCAGCAGTATAGCTGGATAGAATATCAACACCCCAAAATCAATAACATCCCTATACAATAACAACAAAAGCACTGAGAGAGAAATTAGGGAAACACCTTTCATAATAACATTTTTTTAAAAATGTAATACTTAGGAATTGACCTAAAAAAGGAAGTAAAGATCTCTATATTGAAAACTACAGTACTGTGAAAAAAGGAGATTGAACAGGATATCAGAAAATGGAAAAATATCACTTGCTCTTAGGTAAAAAGAACCAACATAGTAAAATAGCCATACTTCCAAAATTTCTATGCAGAGATAATGCAATCCCAATCATAATGCCATTAGCACACCTCACAGAAGTAGATAAAACATTCCTAAAATGCCATCAACCAATGAACAGATAAAAAACATATGGTATGTTTATATCATGGAGTATACTCAGCCATAAAGAAGGATAAAATTGAGACATTTATAGCTAAATGGATGAACTTTGAGTCCATAATCATAAGTAAAATAAACTGGACATTTCATAAATTGGATATTGGTTGTTATCTCTTCTTGGAATTTCCCTATACCAAGAATGTAGTGAACTTCTTTATCTTTTCATCTGTCTTGGCTTGAAGTTCACATTGTCTGAATATAGAATGGCTACTCCTGCTTTTTTCCAGGTTCCTATCACATGGAGCATTGTTTTCTGTCCTTTGACTTTCTGTCTATGAATTTCTTTTTGAGTTAAATGTATTTCTTCTATGCAGTATTGTTGGATCTTATTTCTTGAACTATTCTCCCACTCTATTTTTTTTATTGTTGAGTTGAGACCATTTACATCAATGGCTATGACTGACATGTATTGGATTGTCATTATTTTTTGCTGTTTGTTCCTTGTGTTTCCCCTATGTTCAATTGCTTCCTCTCCCTGGTTGTTTCTTTCTAGTGGTGTTCCTACCATTGTGCACATGGTTATCTTTCTATAGTATATGTTTCAGAATCAACAACTGAAATCTCATCTTATTAAAAGGATTTTTCACAGCAAAGGAAATAATCAATGAAATGAAAAGAAAACCCACAAAGTGGGAAAAAAATTTGTCAACTGTTTTTTCAGACAAAGAACTAATATCCAGAACATAAAAAGAAGTGATAAAAATCAGACTCTCTAAATTCAATGACCCACTCCAAAAATGGGCATCTGAGATAAATAGCCATTTCTTGGAATTATGAATGTAAAATAAATACATGAAAAAATGTTCAATATTGAGAAGTACAAATTAAAACAATACTGAGATTCAATCTCACTCTAGAAAGAATGGCTATTATGAAGAAAATAGCTAATAACAAATGCTGGTGGGGTTGTGGTGAAAAAGGGAAAACTTCTCCACTGTTGATGGGAGTGTAGACTGGTACAACCACTGTGGAAATCAATGTGGAGATTCCCCAAAAAACCAAGATTATATGTCCCATTTGAGGCAGTTATTCCCCTTCTGAGTATTCTCCTAGAAGAATTAAAAGCATCATACCACAGTGATATATGCATGTCCATGTTTATAGCAGCACAATTTGTAATAACTACGTCTTAGAAGAAACCCAAATGTCCAACTGAAGAATGGATAAAACAGATCTTTATAATGGAGCATTAGTTAGCCATAAAGGACAAAATGGAGACATTTATAGCTAAGTGGATGAACCCTGAAACCATAATTATAAGTGAAATAAATCACACACAGATATGTATAAATACTGCATCTGTCTATATTATAAGAAACTGAAAGTATGAATAAGAATCAAAGTGTATAGTAGATATTGTGAAATAAGAAGAAACTGTTAAAAAGGAAAAGAGAAATAGGGAGGAGGGAGAAGGAAAGGAAGGAAGGGCAAGAAAAACTGAGAAAAGAAGGATAAAATAAAAACAATTTTGTAAATGGGGAAGGGAAGAGGGGACAAAGGGAGAATAGGAAAATGGAAAAAAAATCAAGTTATCTCATGCATAGGTACAAATTTCCTATAATAAATGTGATCATTATGCATACCTACATTGTATCAATAAACTTAATTAAACTTTAAAAATATGTAGAAGAACATATTCATTAATTTGGAATAGAGAAAGACTTAAAAATAGGCTTCTAAGTATTACTAGCCATAAAAAGGTAGATTGGTAGATAAAAAAGGATTGTTAAGGCAAAAAACAAGAATTGATAAGTCAAAAATTAAAAACTTCCAGTTATCAAATGAGAGTAGCAGGATGGATTCAAAACACTGGTTATAGAATGACTAGTACACATTGTATCCAGAATATATAAGGAACACTTACATATCAATAAGACAGATATCCTAGAAGAAAAATCTGAATGTATCTTAAAAAGAAGTTCACAAATACTGTTCAAATAGCCAATAAATATGTGAAGATATCATTAATAGCCAAAGTAACATGAAGTATATCTATACACATATAACACTGCACACCTACCAAAAATAGTTACAACTCATTAAGACTGAAAATACCAAGCCTTATAAAGACTTACAAAAAACAGAAATCCCATACATTCCTACTGGAAACTAAATTAGTATAGTATTGTAGAAAACTAGCATTTTCCACCAAAGCTAGCCAGTGATCTGTAACTATTCCTAAGTATACCTCTAATATGTGTAATAGGAGACAGATACAAAAATGTTTGTGGAAGCTTTGTGATACTGAAACCTGGAAATTAATATTAATCAGCAGTAAAATGGATAAGTAAATTATGGTCTATTCACACACATACCATAGATTTATAGTTAATCACAACACGAGTGAATTTCAAAAACATAGAATGGGCAAAACAAGAGAGATATGTGGTGCCAGTCATAAAAAGTTAAGAATTAAAACTAAGTAAAAGTCAGCCATTATATTGAAGGGTGCATAAAAGTAGAGAAATGATTACAGTATAGGTCAGGATCATGCTTACTTTTGGGGCAAAACATTTCACGACAGTAAATCACCAATTTACTGACATTTGAGTTGCAGACTTTTACAGATATAAATGGACCTCAAGAGCTAGGGATTTAGCTCAGCAGCCAAAAGCGCCTGCCTTGCAAGTGCGCAGTCGTGAGTTTGATCCCCGATACCAAAAAGAAAAAACAAAAAACAAAAAAACAAATAAATAGACCTCACATTAAGAACATTAACAGATTTCAAAAAATTGGGAAAGTAGCTCTTGTGTCTGCCAGACATTGCCACAGTTGTGCCGCTGTGTGCTTACAGTTCATTTACAGTCATAATGTACTGTATCACCATTATAAATAAATGTGAAAATAAAAATGATTTATTTACAGTATTGTGTGTGTGCTTTCCATCATGTATTTGTGCCAAAAGTATGGAAAACTCACTTTGTCAGACTGAGAAGTGAATCCGACTTCCAAACATTCCCCTGGAATGGAATTCATTCTGAGTCGGGGAAGGAAGAAAGTAGGGCCACTTCAGGAGCCACAGTGCTGTTTCTTGACCTGGGTTTTGTTCATATTGCTACAAGCTTTTAAATAACCCATTATACTATATGTAGTATGTATGCTCCACCCATGTTTCTGTAGCTTGTCATATTTCACATGCATGTGTGTGCATTTTAATATCTGTTTAAAGAGAAAAGAAATGCAGGTGATACAGGCCAACCCACTAATGCTAGGTATTCTTGCATGAGGTTAGGAGAATTCCATATGTGATTTTATAACTTTTACACAATTGCCTATATTTTCCATCAAAAAGTAGTCATGATACAAAACCAAGCAATGTTGAAAATTATGGAAGAAGTACATTAAAGACAATGAAAGCATTGCCACTAAAACAGAAGCTTTATTTCAACTGGTTCAATATAATCCTCAAAAATTAAACCTGGGAGAATAAGAGGTATTGGGACTTTGCAAGGAGATAAGATGACTAGGATTTTGGAGAAACAAAGAAAAGAAATGACTGACCTGAGGGAAGGAAGGAAAAAAAGAGGACGAGAAGACACAAAATAATGAGAGCACAAGTATATACATCATGTGTGCATATCCTAAAGACATAACTACATGCCTGCACAGGGAAATCTCACAGCTAAAATCCCCCTCCCCCAACCTGATTAACATGTTAAACAATTACTAAATTAAGTTATGAAAAGGCAGACTGTCAACTCAGGCTGAAGAAAGATTATCAATTCAATTGTACCTATAACTTCTTCTAATACTTTGAAGGACTCCCTCCTCGGGAGAAATGTGTACAGTGGTCTTTCTCTCTTGGAGACAGGCAATTCGAAATTGGAAGCAAGTAAATGTGCAGCCCATTATTTTTCTTTAGATGGCTCATCGGACGCAGTATTTGAAAAGAAGGAAGGTAGGTAGCAGATTCAGATGAGGATGTCTGTGCCCATGTAACAGAAACTGACCATAGAGACAATTCTCAGCTTTTTATATAAATATATTCATATATATTTATATATTTCATAAATAGAAATAAAAAGCAAAACAAAAGATAGGTAATAGAAAATAGGAAGACAACTCTTGCAAGAGAGAAGGAGACGGGGCAGGAAAGATCAGATGAAAAAAAATCAAAATGTTTTATGTACATTTATCAACTTCCCACAAAGAATATAATATTTATATACTGCAAACATGCAATAGCAAAATTAAATTAATCAAAAGTTCAAGTTCAGAGAGTGGCTGCTATGGCACTACCTTGAATTAGAATTAGACTCTAATTCTCCCTAGATTTAAAAATCAAGGATCTCCTTACCAAAGGCACAGAGCTTCAGCAGACTTTAGCAGTCCAGTGGGTGACATTCAGAACAATGGGATGGGGCACTTAGAACCTCCCAAAAAGAAACTAGACTTGGAGGGGTGTAAATATCCAAGACAGAGCAAGAGAGAGGGAGAGAGAGACAGAGATAGAAACACACAGAGAGAAAGAGAGAGACAGAGATAGAAACACATAGAGAGAGAGACAGAGACAAACACAGACACACAGAGAGAGAGAGATAGACACACACAGAGAGAAAGAGAGAGACAGAGACAAACACAGACACACACAGAGAGAGAAAGAGATAGACACACACAGAGAGAAAGAGAGAGACAGAGACAAACACAGACACAGAGAGAGAAAGAGATAGACACACACAGAAAGAGAGAGACAGAGACAAACACAGACACACAGAGAGAGAGAAAGAGATAGACACACACAGAGAGAAAGAGAGAGACAGAGACAAACACAGACACA
>PVLA01020442.1:0-10239 GCA_004027455.1 Hydrochoerus hydrochaeris
AATAGCATGGCTGAGATAAAACAGAGAAGAGTGGTTATATCACTGTTTTATCTTGACTGATTTTATTTGAATCTGGTATGCTTGAGAGTGTTGAGTCTGAGAGTAAGGGCAACTACTCTGAAGATGACAGGATTCAATAGGATACCCATTCTGGTTTGATTGTTATCTGCCTTTGAAGTCCTATAATGTCTCCAATGTTTAGATTTTATTAATAATGTACAGCAATGCTAAGTTTATATTATATTTGATGATATAGACAATTTTATTGAAAATAACTAGAGACATCATATTGACTACCATAGATCACCTAATGCTGTGTTTTTGTATGTTCTTGTCATCTCGTGTTTCTCTAGGAATTTGTATTGCTGACTTGTTTTGATTTGTTTCTCCCTCTAATACAGAAAGGCTAAGTATATGTGTAGAGACTTATACATGTGTAGAACTTCTAAGTAGTTTACGACAATGGATTATAGTTATGGTAAAGGAAAAAAAAGGAAAAGAGAATATTCTAAAGGATATAACTGCATGTATGTTTGAGTGTGTGGAATTAATAACCATGTTGCTAAAGTTTTAGTTGGATGGATGAGCAAAACTGACTGCAGTCTCACTGTTTGGATGTTCACTTTGTAGACTTTACTTTTGTAACTTGAACAACTGCATCTAAGAGGAAAGTATATAATTATCAACTTGTGATTTTTACTTGTTACTATTTTTTTTGTTTTGTTTTGTTTTTGAGATTTTGTATTGTTTGTACCCTCTTTCCATTTCAAAATTTTTTGTTTAAATAAAACAATTTTTTAAAAAAAGCAAGAGGAGGAAAAGAAAGTGCTCTAAAAGAGATAACTGTATGTATACTTAAGTGTGTAGGATTGATAACCATGTTACTAAGTTTTTGTTGGATCAGTTGAACAGAACTGTTTGCAGCCTCACTGTTTGAATGTCTACTTTGTATGCTTTAATTTTGTAACTTGAACAGCTATATCCAAGAATACAATATGTAATGTATCAAATAGTGATTTCTTACTGTTTATTTTTTTTTGAAATTCTGTATTGTTTCTATCCTTTTTTCTGTTTGGTTCCCCCCTCTTTAAATAAAATTTAAAAAGTAAAATAATTGATGGGCAGCAAGGTGTAGTGGACAAGAAAATGCTTCCCAACGTCCTCCAGGTCTCACTATGCAGATCCAGTGAATATGTTACCTTGTGTGTAAAAGGGCCTATATGGACCTGTTATGTTAGGGACCATGAGATGGGAGATTATCCTGGACTTTACAAGTGAGCACTTTATAATTACAAATGTCCCTACAAAAGGAAGGCAGGAGAGTCAGAGTTAGCAGAGATGTGAGAACAAAAGCAGAAGGCAGGGGATGATACTGCTGGAAAGGAGAAAGAAAGGGAGTGTGGAGTCTCTAGAAGCTGAGGATGGCAAGGAAAGATTCTCCCTTAGAGGTTTCAGAAGGCAAGTGGCTCTGCTGACACCTGAATTTCAGCCCTGTGGCCACTTCATTCTCTGACCTTCAGAACTGTAAGATAACATGTGTGTGTTGTTTTAAGCTACTACATGGTGCCAAAGTGTTCTAGCATCAATAAAACTGCCCATAAAGGATCAGGATCAGAGTGTTTTTCATCCCTGGCATTAGATCAGCAGGAGGCATTCTTTCAGACTTTTATGGTTAGAAATTAAAAGAAATACCTGAAATTTGTTTGTGTGGAGCTGTTTATTACAGATGCTAACATGTGCATGGTAATTTGCCATTGATTCAATGATGTTTTTATGTGTGTTGAAGCAGAGTGGTCTGGAGTTATCACAAGGACTGTTTTGAATTCTGATTGTCGCTTATTAGTTGTGTGTTTTTGGCAGAGCCTTTTGACTCCTTTTTCCTGACAGGGTAGGAATAATAGTACCTACTTGTAAGAATTGCTCTGGGAAGTAAATCAGATGGAGTGCATGTGGAACGTAGCCTGGTGCTTGGCACATACTGTGGCGATCTCAAGTTGGCCAGGCAGGGCATGCTCCTGCCATGATGAGACAGATGAGTGCAAGTTCATTCAGGTTACAAAGGATGGTGTTAGCTCACACCCGAGTCCTTTGTTCTTTCCATTATGACATAAATGCTGCCATGGTTAGGAAGGTTATTTAGCATAATCTTTATTATTCTGACCATTGAGACTCCTCGGAAAAAAAGCAACTCAATTGGTGGCATTTATAAATCTTGGTAAGCATATACCTGCCAAGGCCTGTCCTTGGTCTGAGGTGTGATCTAGACAAGAGTATTGATCTAATCCACTCACCTATCCTTGCTAAGAGCTGCACAAGCAGTAGAGACTTACCTCATCAGAGAAATCTGGGTTCTGGGAATGGTGCAGAACTGCTGTGTAGGCAGCTGAGGTGAAGAGAGACCCTCCAGGTTTTCCATATATGCACTGTGTAACAAGGTATGAGGGGGATAATTATGTGTTTCTGAAGTAACTAAAAATAGTCACAACCCTTTAGTTACCAATCGCAGGACCTAGGCACATTTTGTGATAACTTACCAGGCTGACCTAACTTCCAGTTAACTTTGAACTTTGTGGGTATACTGCCCTGCATTTATTATACAGTAGGATGCTGGAGATCTGGAAGTTTTTATTCATTTTACAGGAATTCCATCAGAGCCAAAATCTTGACCTTTGATTATAAAGTAAGGGTAACTTGTTCAAGACTGATTCCTGCAGAGTGACTTCCCGAAGTGGTTAGGATATCAGCTCTGGTCTAGAGTTAAGGTCCAACTAACAAGGACTGTCTGGATCCTAGTTCTGAGTGCTGCGGCTTCCTCCTGTTTAGGCTGAGCTGGCAGGACATGGTGACACTAATCTATTCCAGCTCTAATCAAGCCAGTGGATGGGACGTAGCAATTTCTAGTGATGCATCTTAGAAGCCTCTTTTAGCTTAAAGCTCAGATCCTTTTTCTGGGGTCTGGCATCTGACCTTGCTGTATCTCTGTATGGTGTGTGGAATCCAGTGAAACATAAGACTTACACACTTTGTGATTATTCTGCTTTCCTAGAAATTTTTGCATAACAACTCTACTTTATGAGGAAGAAATCAAGAACCCAGCTAATATTTGCAAAGGGTAGCTTCTTTCAGAGGGCAATCTATGCATTTATTTCATATTAGAATGGGTTCCTTGTTTCCAAATCATGAAAAGCTAAGAAGACTGTGAGAGTGGCATTTCTAACAGCTTTAGTTAATGATGCCTATTAAATCAGGTACATTTCAGAAAATCAAATGTATCAAATTGTTCCTCTTTCAACCACACTCACATTAAAAGCCTGCCAGTTAACACAGAGCACCAGTACCTCTCCCTGTTGCTCACACCCTGACCCCTGTGGACTTGGCTTACCTTCACAGGCTTGGCGCCTTCTTCGTCAGAATTTTTGAATTCAATGCATACAGTTATATTTCGTGCCTGAAATGACAGTGGGGGAAAATGGAAATTGTAATTTCTTCTTCAAAAACACCCTAAAACAATGTAAGTGCCTAATATAAGTAGCTTTTAATTAAATCTGGAAAACGTAGAATAACCAACATTTTCTTGTGACATGCACAGTGCTCAAAAATAGCAGATGGATTTGCAAAGCTTTCAAAAGAAAGAAAAGGCTCATATTGAAAGGGGCAGCCATGCTATTTTCAGAATACTATAAGAAACTAAAAATGGTCTAAATATGATTCATTTAGGGGTTATTTCAGACAAGATTAGTAACATGTTTCTGAATTGTGTATCTTTACACAATTCTAAGATAGGCCACCTGGCTCCTTACTATTTTCCCCAAATAATTTGCTATTTGAAATGGTGGCCAGTAATGTGGAGTTGCACTTGTATCATCTTGTGTGTGGCGAAGAGAGAAGATGCTATGTCAAAAGCTGATCGCATACCTTGTTGAAACATTTCTGGCTATCATATTTGAGGTGTTTGGGGTAAATGTAAATTTGATTTTTGTATACTCTGTAAGGACGGCAGTGCTTTGTCGAGTCATAAATAAATTCTTCCACCTCCACTGTGGGTTCTGATTGAGCCATCACGTTGAAAGGCTTGACAGGGATAAAGGACGATGTTACACAGTCTTAAAAAATCAGAAAATAAGAATTTGTGATTTAATATGGTTCTTTTAACAAGTGACAAATACTTAACATATTTTAAAACAAATGCACTCAAAGTATAAACTTTCTACTTGTGTACCAAACTATGTTATTTGATGCTAGGATAAAAATTGTAAGATGTAGGCATGATAAGTAGACAAAATACAAATATAATAGTAAACTCATGTCTAAAAAGCTGGTGGGTGGCTGGGGATTTTGCTCAGTGGCATAAGTGCCTGCCTGGCAAGTGCAAGGTTGTGAGTTTGATCCCTGGTACCAAAAAAAAAAAAAAAAGCTGGTGTGTCTTTTAGATGTGTTTACAACTATTTTCATATTGTTTCATTTAAAAACTAAATTTTAGCTAATGATCCTCTGCATATTACTAATATAAACAATACAAATATGGATTCTTGACAGAAAAAATTGCCTATTAGATTTATTATTGCTAGTATCAGATAGATTAATACTAATTTTTCTCTGTGGAATGATTTCACAGTGAGGTCTTGGAGCCTTCTTGGCATTATTCGTTATGAGATATTTTATATTTCTCTTCAATCTTTATAAAATTTTAAAGTATAACTTTGTAGGAATAGCTAAGAAAAGGGAGAGATCAGTAGGAATCTACACATCAGCCTTCTGTCACTAAGTAGTTTAAAGGCTACAGCTGTACGAATGAGGGATAGCAAGGTGATTTATTGTACTTTAGCCCAGAGGGAATCTTCCTGTATTCACCAAAGTACAAAGACTACCTACATGTGCTTGTGAATCACAGTACAACTTTTCCCTAAATCAGTCATAATACTTTATTTTATATTTGACTTACTCTAGTATCCTACCATTCTTTCAAAGAGAATATTTAGCTTTCTCTTTCATTGTTTTTCTTTTCCATATGTCATAAAAGCCCCCAGCTTCTCAAGTCAGGTAGAGGAAATGACTTAAGTTTATCTTCTGCTTTTTTATACTAATCAATATAAAATGATATGGAGTCAAGCATAACGTAGAATGTTAATTATATCTCATATTAAAATGCATTGTGGAAAATTATAAAAATGGAAAACTTACTAGTGCTAGTGGCAACCCAATTATACCATGGTAACAACTCTCTCCGTGGCTGTTGTACATAATTAAAAAATCTGAACTTGTTCTGAATTCTGAAAATTTCAGGTATATACTAGTAAAAGTTTTTAAAAGTCTATTTTTTTTCCTTACCTAAGCAGGATTTTGAGTATATTTTGAAAAACAGAGATCTTCTCTGTGTCGTAACAGAATCTAGCAATATTTTCACTGTAATCTTTGCTTGCTGCTTGGTGGGGGTTACACCAGGGTTCAGAACAGCCCTCTGGCTATCCACTATGGCTGAATCAGCCTGTCCTTTGAGTTAGAGAACTGGAAGGAATACAGATTCTCCTCTCAATGGACTATCATTAATTCATCTGTCTGAACCTGACTTTACTCATCTGCAGTACTCCAGGGTTTTGGGGATTAAATGACATAATTTAATACCTGGCTGACTGTTCTTCACTGATTTGCACATATCAGATAAATGTTCTGTTACCCAGAATGTAGTCTTCCTTACAGTACTCATTGTCTAAGAAAGAACTTAGAAGCCCCATGACAAATTCCATTTCCATAATGAGTTTCCATTTTGGACAAAACAAAACGAACTGGAAAAGCTTAATCAATCAATTAACCAAGCAAGCAAACAAAAAAACCCTGAGATCTCAAAACCCTGCAATCAAATCCTGAAGTCATCATCGTACTTGGATGTTCCAAAGGAACATTGTCCACAGCGATGTCCAGGCTCCCGGGAATGATCTGCATTTTACTGATTCGGTCAGCTCTATGAAAGAACAGCAACACACACACACACACACACACACACACACGATTATTTTCATTTTCAAGGAAAAAAAATCTACTATCATTCTGAGTTTTGAAGAAAGCATGCAATAGACCCTAAATCATCTAAGGTGATTTCTTTTAGCTACTTTAATTTTGGAAAGTGAAATTTATGTGCTACTGGAGGTAAAAATAAAAATCACAGGGGGAATCACTTACAGATATTCTGAAGAATATTTTAAATTTATTTTTCCAACTTCAGATATTGTTTATACAAAGGGCCAAACAATTGTGTCATAAATTTTATAATTTGGTTAACCTAAAGGTTCAAATTGGCTTAACCAGCATGCTTTACATGATGAATGTTAAGTGGTAAGAGTAAGATAGTCTTTGGTACGGTTGCTGGGTTTATATTTTTCCTCTTAATCAACAAACAAGCTTTTCCCTGCCTTGTGCATGAATGCAGGCCCACATTCTTTCCTCATCTTGTTCACCTACATTCATTGCCTGCCTTCGGAGTCCCTGTAGTTCCTTTCCTCCTGCTTTGCTAAAACTTTATCCTACCAATCTTCCTTTGTAGTACTGTGGAAATTGCTGATAACACTTTTAAGTGTTATTCTCTTGAGAAAATCTACTTTGCAAGTGGAGTACTTATAGTGGTGGTTCAGGGCCAACCCTTCCTAGTTTGGTAAAAGCTAATTGTTGTATTTTCAGGAATTTTGTATGCCAATTGTTAAACTTAACTAGCATTAATAATTAAATGATATAAATTTAACATTAAACAAATTACATTAATCACAGAATAAGAACTCAAAATGCATTACTTACTAATTATTTTATTATTTATGATAAGATTACCCATATTCTTGAGGTTATTTATGTCTAATTGTATGGTAGAAAGGTTTTATAATGGTTTATATATCTCTTCTCAGTCTTATGTTCCATGAAGTCTCATTAGCAGCTTGATATTATCAGTGGTAGAATTCACATGACAGACATTGGCTATCAGTACTAATTCATTTTTTCCTTTAGAGAGTCAGTTATTGAATATTTATTTGCACACCATTGAGACTAAATATCTTAAATATTGAAATATTGTAATGTCAGTTGTAATGGTTGCTACTTTGTGTCAAACTGAGATATCTAAAAGCTTAACCAAGTAACTGCAGTTCTACATTCTAGTGTGCAGAGGAACAGCCCTTACCCCTCTAGGATGTTGTTCATTGTGTCAACTTAAGAAGTTTACAAGTTTAACTAAGTGACTCAGCACGGGGCCAAGGTACTCACTTTGTAAATATCCTGAGCCTGTGCAAGAGGAGGGCACAGAGATGGTGTGAGTGGGTAGCCTGCATACAATATAAGGGAGAAAAAGAGGCACTTTCCTCCCCTGGTGTGCTTAAATTGTGGACTCTGGAGTAATGGAAGCAGTATTGCTATTTCAGGCAATATACTGAATGTTGGGGTTCATGTTATACAGCTACAAATAACTTTGCTTCATGCTTTTCCTTATGATCCAGCAAACTGATGGTGTGGCATTATTTGGGCACATATGAAATCCCCTAGAAGCATCCATCTCCAGTGGAGTTTGGACATTTGAGACTCAGGTACCATCATGGAGTGAGAACAATCAAAGTTGGCAATGTGGCTGCCACTGTCAGTTTCAAGAGCTTCCAGAAATCATACCGTCTGTAGTCCGACACTAGTTTCAAGAGGTCCTCAGTTGAAATTTTGTTACTTTCTTGTCTATACAATGGTGAAAATCTTGAGTCTCTGTCCACATTTCCCTGGTTGTCTTTAAATACTGACCTTAAAGAAAATAATAGCTATTCAGGTTGATATCCAGTCACTTTTTATAGAATTGTGTTTTTAAGGCAAGGAAATGAATATCTTATTTATAATGGAAGAAACTGTAGAAACTTATAAAATAAAAAGATGAAAGGGCCTTTTGACAAATGTTTCATTTACACATACTTGCTTTGCTTCATTTCTTAATTTCAACTTTTCATTTTAAGTGACATCTGTCCATATTACAATTGTTTTTTAGTATTGTCTTACATTTAGTAACTTACATAAAGACCTTACAGTGGTCCAGAATAACAGAAATGTGCTATTCTTTTTCATTATTTCCTCAAGACATTTTAACCTGGGCAAGACAATATCCTTTCTCTCTAAGTGACACCTTTAATGCAACTGGGATGAGGTTGTATATGTGAATATAGAGGATGAGAGTCACAAAACATTTTTTGGGGAATAAATGGGCCAAATTCCTAACTTCTAGGACAAGAAAAATATAAAATAGAGGAAATTTGAGCCATATTTTTGTTTTAAATAAGGAGCATACCATGACCAGACCAGATTCCTAGATCCATTTCATTGGGACCATATAAATTCATTTAAAATCTATAAATTGTTTTTGTTTCAATAGTACAGTAAAATCAGGCAATATATATAGTATATATAGTATTTTATAGTATGCTTAAATGTCAGTTCTTTCTTCTTTGTATTTCATCATAAATTGTGTGACGGAAAAAGGATTAGATTCATGTATAATTGCCTTTACTTCAACATTAGAGAAATGTTGGACTTTTAATTCTAATTTAGGGGACTTTACTAGAACATTTTATCATTCTTTAAATTAACCAAATATTTCAAAATACAAGCTGAAATAGCATTTAAATGGATATTAGATCATAGGGCTTTACTGTAATACAATTGACAGGCCAGAAATTTATGAGAATTGTATTTTTATAGTCCCTCAAACTGTCTCCTCATTTCTCTGTTAAGTAGTGACTAAGGGGGGAAAAAGTTCCCTTAGCATATAACACCAGAAAAACAAGATAAAAATGCTTAATTGTAAAATAATTTGTATTAAATACAATATAGACTTTTTGTTCAAAGGTGTGAGATGTTGAAGCCGGTGTTGGTTCCCAACACGAGAGACACTTAAACTGAGTTTAATAATAATTTTTAAATTAACCAGTGAGTTCAAATAATTAATATATGTGAGTTATATAACTCTTGGTTGCCTTTATCCACACCTCTGTGATGGAAATTACTCCCTTACACTGACCACTCATCATAATGGAAGGAAAGAAGAATATAGCACTATGGGGTGGCTTCAGTCACAGTGACATGTAACTCCTCACGTTTCAGAAAAACAAAACACTAACTAGCAAGAGACCAAGGAACTGAGTCATTCACACAGATGGTTTCAGGATGGCTGGGACATGGTATCAGCTCCAACTGCTACACCTGGGCAGTGGTTAGTAAATTGTGAGGATCTCAGAACCATGACATTTGGGGTACAATAGAAGGGAATACAATGTTAATCAACAGGAAAAGCATCTTGGGTGTCGTGATAGCTTCATTCATAGACAGTATGAATACGCAGAACATATAAGAAGAATTATACATTTTTTGATAGCTATGGGGGGGTTAAAGTTTAATGGTTGTCAGGTCATTAGAGCTATACAAGGAGAGACAAAAGAAACCATTGCACATACTGTGACAACCATTTTGGTGATGGTATTGTAATAATGATATGAATAACACCAGCCTTTTGAAAATCTTAACATTTATTTAAGCAGGTTTTGCATTGTGAAGGGAAATTTTTAAAATGTTATTTGGCTGGATCCTATATTACTTTGTAGTTAGATAACCCAAGTGGTCTAACATATTATCTGTAAAACTATACTCATAATCATTTTTCTCAGTTGCCAAAGAAGTTTGTATAAATGAAATTCATGTATTTTTACATGAAAATTTGTGGAATACACTGTTTCCTAATGCATAACCAAAAGCACTAATTGGACATTCATATAGCAGAAGCTCATGGTTTTATTGGCTTTCCTTTCCTAGGAATAATGATTCTAATGGCTCATAATATTGTCAGCCTCCCTTGCAACTTCATCTGTCTTCCTTGCATCTTATTGTATGACAGAACTTCAAAGTAAGATTGCTACTTCTCTCAACTCCTCAGGTTCTTTCAAAACAGGTAATTCTTTTGTTTCTTTCCTCCACATTATTCTTCACTGACTCAAATATATTGGAAATGGGGACTGGTTGAGGTGAATTTGATTTTCACATGACTTTTAAAAATTATAGTAGTAAAAATTTTCAATAATAGCTCTCTCATTGGATACTTATCTACACTAATCTTTGAAACATTGACAAATATATATATATATATATACATACATATATATAGTAGGTAAATTATAGTCTATCTTTACCTCTTTTTTTAACGTACTATATATATAATACATTTTAGTAATCCCAGGC
>PVLA01020443.1:0-10239 GCA_004027455.1 Hydrochoerus hydrochaeris
GGAAGGAACATGGCGGAGACTTTTTGAGGCCCAGGATGTCTTCCCCAAGCCTTAAGGCCGGTGCATCGGGAAAGGTGACGGACTTCAACAACGGCACCTACCTGGTCAGCTTCACTCTGTTCTGGGAGGGCCAGGTCTCCCTGTCCGTGCTGCTCATGCACCCCAGTGAAGGGGCCTCAGCTCTCTGGAGGGCGCGGAAAGAAACTCATGATATAATTATTTTCAGAGGTAAATTTGTTAATGGCAATGCACACACGCATTCTGAATGTGGACTGACCTTAAACTCAAGTGCAGAATTATGCAAGTTCCTGTTTGGTGGAGAACATGAAGTCTTCTACTGTGTAAAGCCTCAACACATGCCCTGTGAGGCCCTGGCCCATGTGTCTACCAGGAACCAGAATATCCCTTATCTTACTGTCAAGGAACAAAGCCTTTTCCACAAGTGAGTATACTTCTCAATCCAGTGAGCGGCCCTGCCCTGGCCCCGGATAGAGGTGCGCTGCCCATGCCAGTGTGGAGCTTGTCACTCTCAGATAACTCTGTTCACCACGCTGGGCAGATGGATGGTGTCTCCCTGAGGCATCCTCTTCCTCATCCTCAGCCCACATTTGCATTTTCACTGAAATGTTCAAGAAGTGAGGGACACACAGGTAGAAATCTAAAATATCTGTGGTCTTTTCTACAGCAAACAGCAGCGTCACATTCAGTCATATATTTTAGTACAGATGAAGGATTTGGCAAATGGATTCTACAGAAGGTTTCTATTCTATGTTCATAATATAGCATCAAAAGGTTTCTTGGGAAGTATATGAGACATGATGCTCCATCACCTCCCATATTATAGCCCACGGATTCTGCATGATAAGTATCTTTTACTGTCAATCATTTCTTTCCATACCTAGTGCTACTGTCCAAGTTCAAGCCACAATGGTGTCACCCAGACTACTGTGACAGCTTCTTAACTGTCCACCTTCAGCCTAAGCACTTTTTAAAAAGCCAGCTCCTACAGGACCTTTCCAGTTGATCTCATGATAAGATGCCTCTATAGATACTACTCAATGCCAAGGCATCTGTCATTGCACACAAAGTGGGACCCAAGCAGTTACTGGAAGCTTTTGGTTCACAAACCTGAGTGTCTACGTGAATGAACCATCAGGGCCACTTCAAGGTTTTACAAAAGGTAATCACAAACCCCAGAACTGACGTCTAAGCCCTGAGACACTTATTGGTTCCAGAATCTTTTGTTCATTTGCCAACTTTCCATAAGCCTCAGTTCACTTCCATTTTCTTTTTCATTCTAAAAACGTCTACACCCAGCCCACATGGGTATTTATTTTCTTTAAGCATGGGGACAGAGTAGAATGCTAGTGTCTCACTTATTAGCAACTTTCATAGTCAAACTAAGGCAGTTTTTCCTTTAATCTCTCTCTCTCTCTCTCTCTCTCTCTCTCTCTCTCTCTCTCTATATATATATATATATATATATATATATATATATATGAAGTAAGAGAAAACACAAAACATGGAAAATATTTGCACTTTAGAATCTTACCAGAATATTCCAATTTGAGTACCTGGTCCATAGTCTTCAATTCACTTTTGCATTAGTAAAAGCACAGTTAGGTCTCTGCTCCTCCTCCTTATCTCAGACTGTGCATCTCACCAGACCTCTCCGCACCTGACCTCCATCCTCACCGCAAACCTCAGCTGAGGATGAGCATGCTGCCTTCATGGGACTGAGCCTGAAGCGACATCTGCAGCAGAGTAGGGTGACTGTACGCTGCACCTGGTACCCAAGTCCCTGCTTTCTCCTTAGTCCTTCTTATCTGCCTTTAGTTACACACATATGAACACAGGTTAAACAAAAAATGAATCAGAGTGGATGAGAAAGAGCAGGAGGAGTCAGACAGTCCTTCATAAACTGGAGGAAAGAATTCTAGCCCACACTGGTTCGTTCACGACCACTACTTCCCATCACCAAGCGGGATGGATATTCAGGGTATGGCGACAGACAGGAGAAATGCACCACCTTCCTTCAGAAAACTTGCAACCTTCAGACAGCAGGTGTGTGAGAAAACTGCAGGTGAACACAGCAGGGAACTGGGCTAAAGAGGGAACCAGGAGCCCTGCAGTAAGAGCTCTATGTGCATAATGAGTCTGGACTCCATAAGTAAGTGATGGGGAGGCGATACAGGAGGTTACAGAGCAGTGCACTGAGATTTGCAGTTGGAAAGGGTACCCTGGAAGTTGTGTTGAAGAATTTAGGTAGAGTAAAATTGAGCCAGGATGGTCAATAAAGGGAACATAATAATTAAAAAAAATATTATACGAACTTGAAGAAGTGGCATAGAAACAGATAGTGAACTTGCAGATCTGATAAACACTTGAAATGTAAAATCACAGGTCATACTGATTGCACACAGCAGTTAAGTACAGCTGACAAGGACTTTAGGTACCCTCAGTAGGATAGAAAGTCTTACAAAGTCTTTATTCACAATACCCAATATATTTAAAATTTACAACAAAAATAATAGTTTCATTCATAAAATATTGAAAACTGTCCTTCATTAACAGACAGGTGGTTTTTGTTGCCTGATTCATGTGGACAATGGTCTAATTTTTCTTATCTTTCGAAGGTCCAAAGTGGGAGTTGAAATAATGAAAGACTTTAAACCTGTTGAGGTCTCCCAGTGTAACAGTAAGTCTGGTCTGTTTGTGGTAGGTGCTGCTTGGCACATGAATAACTCATGACAAGGCGTATCAGTGTTAACCTGTATTAATTGTAACTTCCTGCAGGATAATTTTTAGCTGGTGTTTATGAAATCCATCATGCTGGACTTCAAAGATAAATCAGTTTTTAAAAATTACTTCAAACTCTTTATAACAGGTTTCATCTTGATTTCCTCAAAAGGAGAAGACAGTAGTATCGCACCTTCTATTAAATCTAGGACTTCAACTCTTGGAGTCTTGAGTCTCCATGCAAATGTCTTTGATGGGTACCCACTGCTTCAGAGTAGGGACATTGTGCTTTTGGTTTCCTAACTCTGTTGTCAGAACCTATAACTGCCATTGAGGCATTTATCAGTTTTATATGATGTTCCCATCTTACTAAATGCTTTAATAACAAACAGAAAGCAATGTTCCATATGAAGCATACTACTTTAGCTTTAAAATAACTTTCTACAAACCTTTCTTATTTCATCAATAATACCGGTAATCTTAGCAACTCACAATGATTTATTTTCAGTATTTATTCATTTAGTCAGAAAATGTTTATTGAAAGTCTAATTGATATGAAGCATTATGGGAAAAATGGAGAAAATAAGTCCTTAGTAAGCCTGCAATTTGAAAAATATTCATATACTATTTGTATGAAGACAGAAAATGCAGAAAGACTTTATGTTTTAGTTAATAGTTGACTGAATCTTGAAAATATCTGTAATTAAAAAATAGGGTGAAGGAGATATTTCATAAATATCAGGGATAGAATCTCTAGAGTTAATATAGGGAATCAGTTAATTGAATAATTTCTGTTTGTGTCTATTTACAATAAGATAAAGGAAAAGTGTTACTTGAGACATATTCCAACGTATTCCTTGCTAGAAGTAATACTAACTTAAAGTGCTACAGTGTATTTTTAGAACTTATCAGAAACTATTGTCAAGAGCAAAATTATTGTTAACCTTGTTCATATAACCAATGAGGCAGGAGTGAGGTAGATAGTAGCCAATGAAGATGCTGTAAGGAGAGGAAGACCAAGTCAAGTGCTATGCTGAGTGCTTTTTTGGTGGGCTTTTGAAACACAGAGGTCAAGTGGGAAGTGTAGCATATGTGTACTTTGTGCTTCAAAAAGCAAATACTCAAAATGAGCATGATCTATAGAAAGACAATTTAAAATGTTACTGAAGGATATGAAATAAAATTTATACAAACAGAAGAGAATATGCTGTTTCAAATTGGAATGTCCTAATCTTGAAAAGAATGTGGGTTTGGTCTATATGCATTTGTTATTGCTACTGTAACAAAGAGACACGAGCTACCATATTTTGTCATTCAGGAGCTAGACATCAGTCTCGCTGAGCCACAGTTAAAGTATAACTGAGCTGTGTTCCTTTTCTTGAGGCTCTAGAGAAACATCAGTATCTTTGCCTTTTCCAGCTTCCAGAGTCTACATTTCTTAAAGTCGCATTCTTTGGCCTCCAAAGATGTAACAGTTGTTCAAATTCTTATGTTACATACATCTGCTCTACCTTTCTGCTTCTATGTTACATTTGGAGGGCTCACAGGTTTAACTGGGAGTCTTGTTGCCCGAGATAATTCAGGAACATCATTTTATCTCACACCTGGAAAATTCCTTTTGCTGAGAAGGCAACATATTCACAGGTTTGACCAATTATTACTGAACTTTAAAACTGTTGGCACATTAGCTTGTCTATCATAATCTCTAATCTACTGAAACAAAGATGAAATCTTGTACCATTTACTACATATAGCTTCAAATATCAAACCTATTTTAAAACTAAATATGTAAGAGTATTCAGAAGATAATGAATATCCTGGTGCAATGTTGGGTAAGACATGACAACCAATAATAAGCTCCAGGCTATCTTCTCAGCTATACCAGTACATTACTAGAGTAATGCGTACTTAGAAACTATGAAACCTAACTTTCTAGGATCATGTTAATAAAACTATCCAGGGTACAATGCCTCCAGGTCTCCTGGAAGCCTAACCATGTCACTTTGAAATTTAAAAATAATTTTAGGATTATGGAAACGTTTCATGCTCTGCCAGATATGACACCTTGAAAGGCAGACCATAACAGTGCTGGCGATTCTAGTGGATCTTGCTGGAATATCTCAGAATATTGGTTTGTGCTTCAAGCTATGTGATACTTTTAGTAAAGTTCTATTTAAAAATAAACTCGTTAGGTATTTTATATGGTTTGAAGTTCTTATTTTGTAACTTTAAAAATTTTGTATTTATGTATTTATTTTTATGTATTTGGGTTTTTGTTTGTTTGTTGGAGTTTTGTTTTCTTTTTTTGTTGTTGTTTTTGTTCTTGTTTTTTGCAGGACTGGGAATTGAACCCAAGGTGCTTTGCCCTGACATATCCACACTGGTTTTTTTGTTTTTTGTTTTGAGAGAAAGTTTTACTAAGTTGCTAATTTTGCTCCAACTGAGCTCAAACTTATGATCCTCCTGTTTCAGTCTTACAGAGCCCTACATTTTCAAGTTTAAGCCCCAACTCTTGGTTCTGTTTGAAGCTTTTGAAATGTACATATATAAAATTATAAAGTATTTTTTAGATATGAAAGTTAAGATTATTCCTTTGTTGATGGAATTAAGATAAAAAATTTGATAATTAGAAAATCAACTAACCACTAATATTCAGATTAGACAAAGACTTAAGTCCCTCAAGAATCATTAGGGATAACAATGAAAGAATAGAACTTGAGACTTAGCAGTGACCAGATTTAGGAGAAAATGAGCAAGATGACTCAAAATATCTCAACAGAATGAGTAAAGATGACTTAAAATGAGTCATCAAAATAACAGTACTAGGAAAGGAAAAAAGAAACAAGAGTTGGAGGAATAAAAAAGAGATCAAAAAGGGAAGGAAAAAGAAAAGTCTGGATATTTATCTGATGCCATGCAAACCACTTACAACAATTATCTCTCAGCAGAAAATGAAAAAATAAAAGACAGATGTCGAATTGGAATGAAGATTCCTTTCCCCAGTGGTTACACACTACAAGAAAGATGGATCACAGCATTTTGCAACCAGGTTCAGTTCAATACAATTAAGATAACCAGCTGTCTGAAAAGAAAACTCATCTACCTCCACGGAGACTCCACTCTGCGTCAGTGGATTGAATACCTGCCCAAAGTTCTAAAATGTATGTACTTATTTTGCATTGTTTTAGAAATTCAGGCTGATTTTTAAAATACATTTAATCAGGTCTCTATTCTCTCACTTGGACTATTTTGCTTTTTACTTTATTTAGCTTTCTGGTTTTGAAGCATTTCAGTTGAAATGTATTTTATTCCCTCTTTCGTAAGAAATGTTGCTGCTCCTTATAAATTCCACCAAGTAGATGTTTCTTCAAAAATATGTAAATGTTCAACAAGCACACAAAAAGATGCTCCAATCATTAGTTATTAGAAAATACAAATCAAAAGTAAAATGAAATTGCACACGGTGGCACAGACCGGTGATACAAGCACCCTGAGAGAGTGAGGCAGGAGATCACTGAAGCAGGAGTTGGAGGCCAGCCTGGGCTACACAGTGAGCACGAGGCCATCCTGGACTACGTAGTGAGACCTTGTCTCAAAAGAGAGTTGCTTAGTGAGATCTATCTCACAATAGAAATTAAGACAGTCAAAGACCCTGTGTTCAGTCGTCACTCGCAAAAACAAACACACAAACAAAACATTACATGAGATGCCACTTCATACCTACCGGCAAAGCTGTAACAAAATAAATATTGATGAGGATAACTAGAGCCCTCGTACAGTGGGAAGTGATTGGAACTGCTGTGGAGATCACTTTGGAAGTTCCTTAAGAAGTTACACACAGAATTACGATGTGGTACAGCAACTTCATTTATTACATACCCCCAAAAATTGAAAATAGGGACTAAGCTAGATACCTCTAAGTGAATGACCAAAACCAAAAGATGAAGATGATCATGTGTCCATCAGCAAATGAGTGGATAAACAAAGTGTGGTACAGGTACCTAACAGAATATTACTCATCCATAAAAACAAGTGAAATCCTGGGTCTAGAAATATAACTTCAGTGGTACTACACTTATTTATCATGCATGAGACCTTGAATTGGAACCTGGGCACCATACAGATTCACACACACACACTCACACACACAAAGTAAAACAGGAACAAAGTTCTGTTACATGCCATACCAATAAGAATCCTTGAAAATACAAAATAAGCCAGACACAAAACAAATATGATTCCAGGATATATACAGAATAGGCATATACACACAGACAGAAAATGTACAACAGGTTAGCAGGGCCTAGGAAAAATGGGGGAACAAGGAGTTCCTGCCTAACAGGTACAGAGTTTTAGGTTAGGGTGATTAAACAGTTTTGCAAATAATGGCAATGATTGTACAACATTGTGACTATAATTAATACCACTGAATTACATGCTTAAAATGGCTAAAATAGCCAACTTTTGTTGTATTTCATTTTGTTATATTATTCACCACGACATTTCACGTATGTGATTTGGTAATCTACCCCAGAGCGTGAATGGTCCTGAAGAGGTATTCTAAGTGAGAATTGTAAGTGACAGGACAGTCTCTCACAAAATTAGTCATTACCTTGTAGTTATAGAAGACAAAAATACTCTAGGTGGGTAGTGCAGGTAATATACTATTTCTAAAAATATTCATCGTTGCCTTGGAATTAAAGACCTGTTTATTTTTTGTCAGCACTGAAATCTTTTGATCTTCATGGAACTGGAAGTTTTCCAAAACGTTTGCTTCTGGACACTGAAAGGCAGACTCAGGTGCAGTGGAAAAAGCATAGCTACCCTTTCACTACCCTCCATGAATATTCAGTGATAGATGATGGTTATATCCCCCTGGAGATCGACCGGATATCAGGGGACCAGAGCACAGTGATCGTCATCACCTTCGGCCATCACTTCAGACCCTTCCCCATTGAGGTTTTTATTCGCAGGGCTATTAATATTCGAAAGGCAATTGAACGACTGTTTCTAAGAAGCCCAGCCACTAAAGTGATCATTAAGACAGAAAATATCAGGGAAATGCCCGCAGAAAAAGAGTGGTTTGATGACTTCCATGGATACATTCAATATCTTACCATAAAGGACATTTTCAAAGATCTCAATGTGGGTGTCATAGATGCCTGGGACATGACCATTGCATACAATTCCAATTTTCTCCACCCAGTAGATGCTGTCATTAGAAATCAGATTGACATGTTTTTAAGCTATATTTGCTAAAGAATAATATACAAAAATGCTATCAACAATCTCCGCAAACCATCCTGTGTGTCTTTAGATTTTCTTTTTCATTTAGGTGACTCAGAATATCAAATTTAAAGAATCTTTCTTGGCAGAAAACAGCACTTGAAGATAATGATGGATCCATTGATGATCCACTGGAAGACAATGATTGGATTGCAACTAAGACAGGATCCAATGCCAAGAATATCAAATGAGAAGAATGATTGTACCATGCCTGAAGTTTGTCAGAATGGAATAAGAATTATTTTAAGAAAGTCTGGATCATGGTTATGATTTCCATAACTTACAGTCAAAGTTAACAGAAAGTATAAAAGACAGCATGTGATTTTCATGGTGTTTTAATGTAGAAGTCACCTAATTTTTCCTGTAAAAGTGAAGACAATAATATAGTCACATGGTGAGATGAGCCAGGGTATCATGGGAGAGAACACTGCAGCAAGAGTCAGGGATCAGAACAAACTCAGAAACACAAACAGAGAGCCATTAAGACTTAGGTTATGGCAGAACAGTGTGGGGAAAGGAAGCTCTCTTCCTCCCAGCAAGTGAAAAGAGAAAAAGTCACAAAGATCTCCATAAGCACAGAACCTGGCACCATAATAACACACAGCATGAGCATTCAGGAGGCCCAAAATGTACATAGCTAGAAGGCACAGAAGAATTTCCCGGTATTTCCTGGCATATTTATACAGTGTCATAACAGGGAACTATCTTGTGAAGTGTCCTATTGTCTGAACATAATGCTGAGATGATCAGAAAGCCCTGCATTTTTGTCTCCAAGAATCAACAGCATCTTCTGCTCACTGACGCATCAGGCAGACATCCTGGAAGAGAATGTAGGCTCCGGAAGTGACTTTGACACAAGTCTGTGGAGAAATCTGTGTGGTGGGAAGCACAGTCTGTGACATGGAGAGGAGAAAGTGCTTCCAATTAAATCTAGAAGACAGACCTGTGTGAAAGGGAGCAAGATCAGCTGTGTGGACTCACACAGGGGCTATGCAGCAGCTGTCCTTGCCACAGCACACTGTCCCCCAGTGCAAATGGTGTTGATTTAGTTACCTCCTCCACACGCAGAGGTATACAGGGACTGTGCCACGTCTGGAGCATTGGCTACTCCTACAGGTACACAGGCAGAGGGCTCTGGGAGTGTAGGGAGTGTAGACGGGTCCACAGGTGTGGAGGGCAGTGGGCTTGCAGGTAGCTCCAGTGACTTCCTTATTATCCATGAGTGCAAAAAGCCCCCTAACCTGAGCACAGTAGTGCAGAAGACACCGTCCTAGCCACAGTGGTAGGCAAGGCAGGCCAGGCCTCATCTGTTCACGGGCCCGCCTGGTGTGGACTGTTTGGCACTGAGAAGCCCCGTTACCCAGCCCCTCGTTCCTGGCATCTCCAAAACTACAACTCACAGAAAGAACCATCTCCATATCCATAATAAACTTTTCAGCAAGAAGGAATTTCTGACTTTTTATTATTGGCTCTTTCATTTGTGTTTTTTTTCACTTTCTTTTGTTTTCCCTATTTTTCATAC
This sequence comes from Hydrochoerus hydrochaeris, assembly GCA_004027455.1. Lineage (NCBI taxonomy): Eukaryota > Metazoa > Chordata > Mammalia > Rodentia > Hydrochaeridae > Hydrochoerus > Hydrochoerus hydrochaeris. The sequence continues at coordinate 9,548 of PVLA01020443.1, forward strand.
AATTACATAATTATATCTATTTCTGAATTATTTAATATGATTTTCTTTCTTAATTTTATTTTCTCATGTTTAGCCCTTTATTATGTTAACTTTATATTCATTCATATATAAGTTTTTCATCTAGTCTATATTATCTCTCACCCTTCTTTGGTTATTGTGCTACGGTCACTTTTATCATTAATATGTTTTATACTATGTCTATATCTGATTTCTGGAAGTACTGGCTGTATTCTTCTCCCAAAATCATGCTGGAGACTGAGCCCAGAAATGTGAATGCATTGGGAGGTGTGTTGTTACTAAGGTTTAGCCCCATCACAATTAAAAGAAAATGCTCCCTGCTCTATTAATGGAGTCTTGCTCTAACTTAAGTGACTATCTCAGCAAAAAGAACTGAAGAGAAAGTCCCCATACATATGTATTTACAAATACATGATTATGTATATCAAACATGTATAACATAATATATTATATATACAATATGTGATTACATATTTTTATGTCATGTAATTATATATTATATATGTAATTATTATATATATATAATATATATTATTTTATATATATTAGTCATTCATATATGTATATATTATTTTTACAGATATTTACTATTATATTTACTTATTTTATTATTATTTTATTTATTTTATTATTATTTTATATTTATTATTTTTATATTTTTATATAAGTATGAT
>PVLA01020444.1:0-10239 GCA_004027455.1 Hydrochoerus hydrochaeris
CAAGATTTTAAATGCTTGCTGCTAGTCCCTGTCCTGAGAACAAATTACACAGAAACACAGATGGTTTCCAGTTATCAGTTTTTAAAACAATCTAAGTAAATTGGAAAACACAATGTGTTATTATCAAATAACAGCTGCACCAAAAACGTACTAAACAAAAATTCAAGGTCACTTTAAATGAAAAAAACAGAAGTATATGCATTTAAGCATCTTTTTTTTTTTTTAAATGAAAGTTTGGGCTTGATCCTGGGTAGCTGCATTATTTCACAAACTTCGTTAGTTAATTATAAAACATCAGAGTGCTTTCTCTCTCTTGACCTTATATTTTCTTTCTATTCTTTCTAATTTTATCCCTGCTTCTTTGCCTAGTTATAACCCTGTATCTTTACCTTTTGAGAAATTTCTTGAGCTTATTTGTGTATTGTCTCATTGGGAGGGTTTGGCTATACAGCATTTATTTCCTCTGGGCAATTTGGTTTCACAAGCAGCATTTTCTGGCAGTCTTTGCTCTTTGTGAGAGCAAATGTGTCTTTATACTTACTTAAGAGCAGAGGCATTGTCGGTCTGATCCTCCAGACAGTGAACTTAGATGTACAAAGAGCTGAGGGATAACCAGATTCCACTATCTATCCTCTGCTGAGCGTTGTAACTGTGTTCATCTCCTCAGAGAAGCACAGCCTCGGCTGTAGCAGTGTTTTGCCAAGCAGTACAAAAACCAAGGCTGTGAAAAGATGCCTTCTTCATTGTGTATGCCTTTACTAAGGATGCCAAGACCGTAAGCTTCTTTCTTCCAACTTTTAACATAAAGAAATACTGTCTCTCATACTCCCTTTCCCAAGCCTTGAGTTAAGTAGGAGAGAAACAAGATTAGAGAAGCAGTTATTGACACTGCCTAGTAACATAGACAAAATTGGGTCCAGGGGAAACCCACTGCCTCCCTGAAAGAGAAGAGGAAGAAGTATACTAACAACTATAGTATAGGAGAACTTAATCTATTTATTGATTACGAACTCTGTTTTAGGAATGAATGTGCCATTGAAACATATTAACCTCAAAATGCCACAAAGTTTCTTCAATATTCCTTAGTCTCCAAATCGTCATTTATTCTCCAGTTGGTACTATTAATCTTGTCTTTTGAAATATTTTGTTTACAGGCAAAATCACAAGTGCATAAAAACAATTCTTCCCAAATTCTTATTATGTACATGAATCAGCAATAGATTAAACGAGTACCCTTAAAGATATCCCTAAATTACAAATGACAAGATTAAGTGTAAAGAGGAAAATTAAGGACACAAAACATTTAAAAGAAATCCTTTATTTACACATAACAGGGAATTACCCAGAGGCACTAGCATTTGAACTTAAAATGGAATTTTCCTGGAGGCTGGGTAGAATCTGCCTTTTATGGCAAAATTTAAATAAATAAATACTAATATCTGAACATTGATTGTTTTCCTTTCCTTCTTCTATTCTAAGAGATCAATGGCTTCTACTTCCATAAAAAACAGATTAATCAATAAATTGTGCAGAAACAAGAGGACATCACCTTGGAAAAATCTATAGTTGAATGTCTGTTTCACTCTCTATATGTGAATACCTTAGGTAGAGATAAAGTAAAAGTACTAACTATAAAAAGCCAAAACTATGCTATAGAATAATGTAGTCAACATAGAACTTACAATCAAAGAAGATGCGATAAGAGTTTTACTTCACTTAGATCATGCTGGCATTCCTAGGAAATTGTAGGACATAAGCTATTTAATAGAAAACTAATTGAAGGAATCATTTGATGGATTATAGGATTCATACTCCAAAAGATTATCCAGTCAAAGTTCTAGAACACAGGTTTTCTGGATCTCAGATTGCAAGTCACCACACCTACATCAAGGTCAAATGAGAGACTGACGTAATATGTGAACAAAGCTAAGGACCACTTAAAAACCCAAAGTTGCTAATCAAGATTTAGCAAAGCTAAAAGTAAAACTCTATGAAGGAAATGTTGTCTCAGGCTTTGCTGGCATGGTAAATTCAAGAGAAAGATTTTGAAGAGTTTGTTTCTCCAATTCCATCATTTGGTCTTTCCTTATCTCCTACTGGAAAAAAAAAAAAAAAAAACAGAGGCCCTTTTTAACAAGTTTATTCCTCTTTAGGCTCTACTTTCTCTCACAAGACATGATCTCTTCATGCTACTTCTGTGAATTTCTTCCTGAATGGGAAAATGGCATGGCTGCATGCAGGTAGTGAATTATGCCTGTAACTCATTTACAATATGACTGTACTCACACAATACAACAATGGAAAAGAACAAAAGAATGCTCTCAGTATACTTTCCACAGCTTCTGTGGTGTTTATTATTACTACTAAATATAACTTCTTTCCCTCTACTACATGACAGCATCTCAGAATATGGAGAAAATAGTTCACTATGGAGATTTATTCACCTTCAGAAAATGTTTAAATGACTAACATTTCAACACCTGAAGAATTTGAAAGGAAATAACTTTATTTGTCAAGCTTGGGAGGAAAAAGAAAAACTATAGTGTTGGAAAATTTCCTGGGTGAAATTATCCATAATCTTGGAGTGAAAAGCCTTTGCTAAAAAAAATCAGGAAGGTGAAAGATAGGATCAGTTATATTTTTAGAAGATAAAATATGTACCTCCATTGTTTGGTAATTTTAATATTATGTTTATAACATATTTAGGATTTTTCAAAGTATCTTTAATGAATTAACTCAGTTTTTCAGCTGAAAGATTTAATTATCCCCTTAATCCAAACTCTCACCTCTCAAAGGAAACAGGGAACTCTTTGCCAAGACTAGCTCCCAAATCTATCTAGAGGATACAATTCACTACTACTATATAATGAAGGAAGGGAAAGTTGGATTAAGGCAAAAGATAAAGAAAGTTTTCTAATTTCATCTTCTTCAATTCCTATATCACTCCACTGCCAGTTAACAGTAATGTATTTCTTGTAATACTTCCCCCAGACATAACCATGTTAAGATAAAAGCATTAAAAAAATATCCAAATCCAAATAAACTATCTTGCCTCCCCCATCACACACTTTTCTTTCATTATTATGGAAATCAATTCTAAGGAAATTGAAAGGAATTGAAATAGATTATTCCATTGGTTTTCATTCCTCTTGATTATAGCACAATTTTATGGCACTTAATTTCTTGTTGGACTGCAGCAGCTTCTTTTTAGTTTGCACTACCCTGGAAGAAACCCCAAGACTCAATTTTACGTTAGTTTCAGAGAAAACTGCTTGCAATTTTCACTCTGTCTTCTGCTTTTTTTCTATTTTTTTCTCCTGCTATTTTTACCTTATAAATTACACAGAACAAGATTTTTGAGAACTGAATTTTGAGGAGACCTCATAAAAATCTTAAAGTTTCTAAAGAAGAAAATTTAGGTCACTATGAAGATAAGGAAATCTATCATGCAACCACAAAATGCTATTGCTGTAAGACAGTTGCATATTTAGTTGATAAACAGTCTCATAACAATCTTATGATATGATTATTATAATCTCTATTAGTCTGAGTAAGCCAAAGAAGGCTCATCTTTGTTAAATAATGGCTTGTAATTATATATTGACCCTCAATACAAGTCAACATAATTTCAAGTGCATATGTGAAAGGAAACAAATGATGAAGGGAAAATGAACAAATATCAGATTTCAGACCTAAAATTTTTCAGTTCAACTGTTTCCTCAGTGATAAAAATATTTTCTTAACTGCAAACAAAAGGATAACAACACATCCTAATTTGTAAGGTCATTATGAGTCTCTGATAAGATAATGTTTGTATGAATCACTTTGTAAACTGGAAAGTATCAAATAAAGTTTTACACCAGTTATCATAATTTGATGAGAGAATTGCAATATTTTAAAGAAATACCATGGAAAGAAACACAGTTGATGACATAGATGACATATAATAACATAATAGATGAAATAACGGAAGAGAACATCTTACTAAATTATAAGAAACAAATACTGACAAGACATTTTTCTCAGACTCTTTAGTTTCTAATATGGAAATAGGAAAAGCACATACTCAGTAGTTTAATTTTCAAGAGCAGAAAAAAGACAGCAAATTATAAGTGAAAATAGAAAGCCATGAAATCTGGCAGATACTAAGCACAACAATATGGCCATGAAAATGTTTTCAAAATTTGAGGATCAAAAATACATACCTAGCAAAACATTTCAAGGGCATGATTTATACCTATAATTGTGAAAAAAACTATTTTCAAGATATCAAAACATCAAAGCACCTTTACAAGTTAAGCTACAGTGGAATTTGGAATAAATAGTAGGTCATCTATCCAAGATGGAGTGGACTCATGTTCATTCATTGATGTGCACATTAGCTACATAGAACTGTTAGAAAATCAGTATCCACAGTTCAAACCTGGATGCTCCCTTGATAAGTGCAACACAATAAGGAGATTTTCACTGGTGGGAGGCATATTTGTTGAGTAGATAGTTGATTCCTAAAATTATCTTCCACAGAATTTGTACACCAGGAAGTACTCTACAAAGAGGAAATATTAAGGAAGACTGCCATAAGTTGGGTTTTTCAGAACTATATTATCTTACTTATCTTACTGAAGTAGGATACAGAGACAATTTGAAAATGGATCACGGAAACTTAATTTAAATAAAATGTAAAATTTAAGTGTGTTAATCTAAGAAAGAAAAAAGGGTTATTTTACCCAAGGAATGACTTGAATAAAAGCTCTTACCATTCTGAAACTCAGGTGTGCTTTAGAAATCTCTTTTCCAAGAAGGTTGAAAACCTATCTAGCCACTAAAATCAGAATACCTATCCTCTAAGTTGAAAGCATTTGAAAAAATATATTCAAAAGGTCATGAAGACTGGGTGACCAATTATCTTGAAGATTGCTGTATGCAAAGGAGAAAAGTTATTTAGAAAGTGAAAAAATGTTTTATGAACACATTCAGACAAGTCTAATATTTATTTTTGATCAAAATACATGTATACATTAATTTTACAGCTTTGAAAAAGTTGACTATTCAGTTTTATTATGAAAACAATAAAACTGGATAAAGGAATGATTCACATACAAGGAAGGATGGAGCAGTATCACTTGAGAGTTTTTATGTGTGCAAAACTTATGAATTGCAGGAATTTGCCATTAAATATTTTCAGATCAAGGTTGATCTAATCTGATTTATGTATATAAGTCATATATATTTCTAATAAATCACAGAATACCAAACTATGCCAAAGAGTGTAGTACTGTACTTGAATGCTGCAAGTAGTCAGATTTCTGTGGCCAAAAAACAGAAGACCACTCCCTCAGATAACTATGAGATATTCAGAGCTCTGCTAGATATTTTTTTAAAGAGAAACAAAAGCATGTAAAAGTTAGAGATAATACAAAATTTAAAAAAAGATAAACAATAAGAAATCACTAGTTAATAAATTACATACTGTCCTCTTAGAAATAGCTGTTCAAGTTACAAAATTAAGGCACACAAAGTAGATAGCCAGACAGTGAGAGTGTAAATAGCTATACATGCATGAATCTCTACATGTATTTCTATCCTTTCTGTATTAGAGGGAAAAACAAAGCTTAGCAAGACAAAACAAAACAAATTCCTATAAAAATATGAAAATAAAAAGTCATATAAAATCACAGTACAAAGTGATCTACAATGATTATTGTGTTGTTTCTTATTACCTTCAATAGAACTGTCTATATCATCAGGCATAATTGAATATAGCAGTATAATTGAATATAGCAATACATAATAATATTAGTAAAAATAAAACATTGTAGACAATATACAACTTCAAAGGCAGGTGGTAATCAAACCAGAGTGGATATTCTAGTGGACCTTGTAATCTTAAGTGCAGCTGCCTATACTCACAGACTTGATACTATCAATCACAACAGCTTTGAATAAAATCTATCAATGCAAAACAGTGATCTAACAAACCAGATTCGATTACAATAAGTCATGGTAAAACAGTGTAGGTTTTTAAGAGCTTTAGATTAAGTTAATAGGAAATTAAGGTTGATTACTGTACTATATCCTGTTATTTTTGGAATTACTGTCTGTGCCCTCAAATCTAGTACAGGTAGAATGACTGGAACAATATAATACATCTAAGCAGAGTAGTGTGAGTAATGTGGGTTTTAAATCCTGGTGCACTATTAACAATATAGTGTATCAAGGCCATCTATGTTAGAGATTCTAGTTATCCTTCTCTGCCTCATTTCTGCTATGCTATTTTTCTGCCTTTGTTTGGCTAGTTTTCTCCTTCATTCTACTGCCTGCCCCACTCACTGAGGCCTTTCTGTCAGTGTTCCTAAAATCCTGGTATTTTTTTTCTCTCTCTCTAAAATGTCCTTCAGTATTCTCTGTAGTGTTGGATTGGTGGTAACGAACTCCTTCAGTTCCTCTTTGTCGTGGAAGCATCTTGTTTCTCCACTAATTTCTAATGACAGTTTTGCAGGGTACATCAATCTGGGCTGGAGGTTATTTTCTTTTAGGGCTTGGAAGACTTCGCTCCAAGCTCTTCTTGATCTGATGGTCTGTGTTGAGAAGTCAGCCATGAATCTGATGGACTTACCTTTATAGGTAATCTGTTTCTTTCCCCTGACAGCTTTTAATATTCTATTTTTATATTGAATTTCTGTTATCTTGATTATTACATGTCTGGGTGTAGATATGTTTTGGTTGTAGGTGGCTGGAGTTCTGTATGCCTCACATAACCAAATGTCATTTTCTTTTCCCATGCTTGGGAAGTTTTCCTTAATTATTTCCGTGAATAGCCTTTGTAATTTGCCTGTATGTATTCCTGCTTCTTCACTCATGTTTCTTATTCTTAAATTGTAGATTCTCTTGTCATCTTCTAGCCTTTGTATTGTTACTGCCTGTTTCCTTGTTATTTTTAAGAGATCCTTCCTTTCATGATCACACATTGCAAACTTGTCCTCAAGTTTTGATAGTCTAGCCTTAGTTTTTTTTAAGGAGTTTTGCCAGCTTTTAATGGAGTTTTTAATTTCCTGGTAGTCTCTTTGAATCTGCTTCATATATTCTATATTTTCTTTATATTCTTTATCGAATGTTTCTCTTCTTTTTTTTTTGTATTCCTCCCTTCTTCCATCTGTATCTCCCTGAGAGATGCTTCCTGAGAGCATTTCTTTTATTACTCTACTCATATCTTGCTTTACCTGATTTAATATTTCAGTTTTGAGCTCCTCTATAAGGTCCCGAAGACATCTCTTAATGTCCATTGAAGCCATGTCTGATGTTGCATGTTTGCTGCCCTCAGTCTCCCCTGTTATTCCCTCTACTGGATCAGGGCTCTCAGGGTTCTGGGCTGGGGGCCTCCTCCTGCCTCTCTCCTGTCATGGTCCTGGCTTCCTCCACACAGGTTACAGTGCAGGTCCCAGCCTCCTTCCTTTTGGCCACATTTCCTTTAAGCATGCTGGCAAGGGACTCCGTCTTCTACATGCTCTTGCCACTGAGGTGTAAGCAGCAGCTGTATATTCCTGCCCTCCCCACTGGGCCAGCCAAACTTCAGGGGCCTTCACTCGGTTAGTGCATGCTAGGCACAGGGAATCAATTTGGGGTGGCTCATTGGGTCCTGGCCAGGGGCATGGCCCAGTCCAAGCAAATCCCATGAATCTGCTCTGGGGAGGGAGCAACCAACTGAAGTCACTGTCACTCCCAGTTCAGGCTCCTCCTGCCTGATTCCAACATGTCACCCATTTGGTTGTGCCCTTCCCGTGTGTGTGGAGGTCTCATTCCCAGCACTGACCAGAGATTAATGAAGTTCCCTTCACCAGCTCCGCTCTCTGTTGGGCTCACCAACCCCGGACTTCAGCACTGCTGTGGTTCCTGTGAGTGGTAGCGGGAAAGAGTTTGGGCGGCTCTGCTGGCTGCCGCAGATTCAAGCTGGCGCAAACTTGGCGGGTCACCGCGAAAACGCTGTGTCCCATAATTTTTAGCTGTTTCAGTTGTAGTCCTGAAGTATTTGATGAGCTTTTTTACGTTTTAATTTCTTCCTGTGTCAAGAGGATCCATCTCCCTCTGTCTGGGTCTCTCCAAGGTGTTTTATTCTGGCAAATGAGTTGTTTCTCCTGGGAGGCTTTGTATTTTGTTGCTCACTGATCAGTCATCTTGACTTCTCCCCTCTGCTAGATATTTCTGTGTACACCCAAGTGACAGGCACTTTGACATTTCTAATTGTATTCATTAACAGCTCCTTCTCAATCACTGGTCCAACTGTGCAATTATCACTGCTGCCATATTTCCCTCTCCTTTCTTCACGCATTTTCCTAAGTAAGAACACAGTTCTTTTTACATGTAGGGGCAGCATTGTTATGATATTGTTGCAATAATGGAAAAACATTTTTAAAATATTTTAAAGAAAAATAAAAGAGACAGCACCTTGAAAACTGGTCATTACCTCTCCTAATTCTATGGCTTAACCCAGGCCATCTCTGCTACTGGGACCAGGGAAGTGACTTCTAGGCTTTGCCTGTTGTCATATAGCTTTCATCCCTCAGAGGTTTATTCACTATCTGCTTAATCCCCAGAGTCCTGCAGAGCACTGCATCTCACCAAATTCTCTCTCTTGCACAATCAAAGCAATTTTTCAAAAAAAAAAAAAAAACAACCAAAACTCTACTTTGTGATTTAGTTTATCTTCCCAAGAAGCCCAGGGATCCTTTATTCACAATTAAAATGTCTTCTTCAACAATTCATTTTCTGTCATTCTACAAAATGTGAATACATCTGGAGTTTATAATATGACATTGTTATCAAACTATAATTATAGCATAAGTAGAGAGACTTGGATATAAATAGGCTACAATTCAATTTCAAAAGACCCCTGTTGTATCAGGTACATTGGCATATAAGAAATGCCTACAGTTATATATGAGAATCTCCATGGTATAATCATGGGAATTATATCATGGCTTCTCTATTACTAGCTCTGCAGTCTTGGCTAACTTGTTTATCCTGGCTAAGGTATATGTTAAGTATCCATAAAAGGGACATAAAATAACTATCTTTCCTATTTCTAAGATTTTGTGTGAAAAAAAACAAGTAAATCTTGCAATAGCATATTGACACATTTTACAATTATAAACTATTGTTATTATTATTAGTCACATCAGTACACATATGTATGAGATCTTAATTCCATTTGACATTTGGTATAATAACCTAACATTTTATTAAATCAGTTTTATTAAATTAAAATTATACAAAATTATGTATGCATAATCAGCCTTGGCTATAATCATTCTTTAAAAAGCAATTATGAATGATGGTGCAATCAAAATTACACAGTAAAACAAAATCAGCTTCTACTTCATTGTGAACTTACTCTTTAAGAGTTAGCTTAAATTCTAAACAAAATGAATTGTGAAAAGATATACCTCAAACAATATCTAGTGCACCACTACTAGGAAGAAATATGGGTTGCCACAGAAACAGATAATTTACCAAATGTCAGTAGCTTCCACATACAACACTTATGTAATTTTACCACTTCTCACTACTGGTACATTTGCATAAGAACCAGGTCCAGAAGCAATAATGTGATCTCTAGTATGCTAGTTCATTGTGGTGGTGGTTTTTGGTTTTTGTTTTGCGTTGTTTGTTTTTTGTACCTGGGATAGAACTCAAGACCTCACACTTGCTAGGCAGACACTTGTGCCACTGAGCTAAACCCCCAGCCCTCCCCTTCATACTAGTGAAACAAAGAGGGTTGATACAGAGGGGCTTTAGAAACAATCATACTGCAGATATATACAGCAACATGCATTGCTTGTTTAGATGTTAGTAGGGGTAAGAAAGGAGTTGAACAGGATTTTTAAGGCTCTGGTTGAGGCCATGGGTTGCTGCCTGGGCAATAAATTCAATGGAGAGAACATTTAGCAGCATTTTTAGAGAAGAGGAAAGATTAAATAAATATAGTTTAGGAGAGATTATGTAGATTTCATGAATGTCCAATATACATCTAGAAAGCATTCTAAGACCAAATTCAGAAATCTAAGCTCAGCATGGAAATTAAGAGATGATCAAATAGAATAGAAATTAAGACAATATTATAGACAGATAACTTGGAAATTAATAAGCAATCAGAGAGGTATGGGGCCCTCAAGGAAGTCAGTGCAAAAGGTAAGACATCAAAATTGTGACTGCAGGCAAATTTGAAGAGAGGCAGGCATAGAA
>PVLA01020445.1:0-10236 GCA_004027455.1 Hydrochoerus hydrochaeris
TACCAATGGATTAATCCACTGATAAATGGACATGAGCTAATCACCTTCCAAAAGCCCCATCGCTGGACACATCAGAATTTTGGGTGACATTTTGATCTAGATAATAGCAATTGCAAGAGGTAATATTATTTGAGAGCTGGGGATTTAACTCAGCAATATAAGTGCCTGCCTGGCAAGCATGAGACTGCAAGTTCAATCTTCAATACAAAAAAAAAGTAATACTTTTTGTTTAGCTATCTCTTATTTATATCTTTAAGTGAGAATCATTATCTGTTCCATGAAGAAAATTTGAAATTTTTTATAAAATTTCATCAAGAAAGATTATGTCTTCTTATGAATAAAGAAGCCATGAAATAAGAATCAAATGTGTTCATTGCAAAGATCACACATATCAGAAGTTTCAAACAGTGAAGGAGACATTGTGTTAGTGCATACTCTGTGTCACTGTGTGTACAAACTCATGATGGATTCAAAAGAGTCAGGAATAAAAATGCAATGAATTCTTTAGTGTTTGAGTTAACTTTAATCTGTATAATTGCCATATATATTTAAAAAGTGTTCATGTCATTCCAGTACATAATCAGAGTACATTTTTTTACTTGGAGGTTTTCAATCATAAATCAGTGTATCATGAAGCAAACAAAATCCAGAGTTCACTACAGCATGAGAATCTGTGAAGCTAAGTATGGAATTATCCAACTTTTTTTTGCATTAGTCTAATAAAAAATCTTAGCAGATATTTCCACTATATTTGAGATACAAGATGTTAACTTAATTTGGAACTCATTCTGGGGTGGCATGCTTTATTCTGTATGTAGACTAAATCTTTGGAAACACTTTTGTCTTGTATCATATATGATATTTATTTACTTGCAGCCATTATAACCAACACATTCTTCCCACTGCAATCTTATGCATCTTCAACACCCAGAAACTATTATAGATGTTCTCTTACTAATTCTCTGATTAATTTTGCTTCATTTTAACTGTTTAAAAATCTCTCTGGTATAAGAAACCAAAAGAGTAAATAGGATCTAAAATGCACAATAGGTAATGTAAAATGGGAAGAAATTGTTCAAAAGGAAAGAGGAACTAGGGTGGGGAAAGGGGAAAGGAAGGGAAGGAAAAGAAAAGTAAATACAAGTTAGTTATACTATGGGTTTCACTTAGTTCAGTGCAAAGAAAGATTTGTGCTAATATTGTTTGGAGAGTTTTTATGCCCATAGCTTGCTCTCTGAGTAACTCCTTTGAAGATAACAATACTTAATGTATTAACTATTGTTATTCCTCTATGATTTTCTTTATAAATAATTGTTTTATTTTTCCCCAGAAAATAAAAATAAATAACTAAATAGTGAATTTTACCTCTTCAAGTCTAAGTTCTACCAGAACTTTTGCATGAATTTTCTTATTTGCAACTAACAAAAGTTGCTGTATAGTCTAGAATATTGATTGTGGCTTGTATTACATAAGTACAACATTTATTGGTTTTAGCTCAATGAAAAGAGTACGGTTTGATATAAGAACTCATGATAAAGAAGGAAACAAATTGAAAAGTACTTCTACTTTTTAAAAGTAAGGTGCAGTGATGGTGTATTAAAGACTGAGACTGAATATTGGGTGGGAATTTTGAATCGATGAGTTAAGGTTCTCTTGAGGGCATCTTTTACTTCTTGGTTGCACAGGCTGTAGATCAATGGGTTCAGCACTGGGATCTCCAAGGTATAAAACACAGAGGCCATTTTATCAACATCAAAAGCATGGCTGGATTTGGGCTGCAGGTAAATGAACAGCAGTGTGCCACAGAACACCACCACCACAGTCAGATGGGAGCTGCAGGTGGAGAAGGCTTTGTACCTCCCCTCAGTTGAGTTCATCCTGAAAATGGCCACAAGAATAAACATGTAAGATATGAGAACAATCAGGAATGAGGACAGCAAGTTACAGCCAGAGAAAATCAAGATTATCAGCTCTAATTCAAGTGTATCAGAGCAGAGCATGGTAATCAGAGGGAGACAGTTGCAGTAAAAATACCTGATGATGTTAGAGCTTCAGAAGGGCAATGTAAACAACTTCACTGTGAGCAACAGTAACACAAAAGTGCTGTAGATGTAGGGAACAATAACCAAACCCAACACACCCTGTCTGCCATGATGAACATGTACATGAGAGATTTGCAGATGGCTGCATAGCAATCATAGGCCATTGCTGAGAGTATGAACAGCTCAGTAATGATGAAAATCTCAAAGAATTCCAGCTGGGTGGCACAACCACTATAGGAAATGGTATTTTTGTGTACTACAAAATTTACCATCATCTTTGGGCCAGTGACAGTGGAGTAAACAAGATGAGTTATTGATAAATGTCTAAGGAAAAAATACATGGGTTTGTGTAGCTTAGAGTCCAAATGGGTCAAGATGACCATGTTCAGGTTGCCCATCACTGTGACCAAGTATATGATGAGAAAGATTGCAAAAAGTGGCCCCTGGAGGCTAGGGTTTTCAGTGACCCCCATAATAATAAATTCAGTAACCTGAGTTACTGAAGTATAATTGAGCTTCTCCATATGGTTCATCTTGGTAATTTGTATAAGGATAAAATCAACACCAATTATATTTGAAATGCCATCTAAGAGAATTTGCAGTATGGTGAGATATAGATATAGACATAGATCACATACTAATTAGACTGTTAGGCTTCCCACCAGGTCAAAATCACACAGATCTATGAAACACTGAATGGCAAGATATGTCAAAGTGGTTGTTTCCACGCAGATGATGTTACTACATCAACAGAACTGTATTTGTTATTTTAGCTTTTTAAATTTCTCATGTAATTTGTGAAACAGACATCTGCATCTAAACAATGAACCTTACCTTAATGTCAATTGTCAGATATGCTTAAAGAAACAAGAGTAGAAAGACTTTGAAAACCTCTGTTGAATATATCCTTCAATACATCTCAGCTTATTTACTGATCATAAAATCCAGTACACTAATTTGAGCATATTAATGTTGTTAATATCTCCACCTGCTTTTGCCACATCTGTCCACGTTGCATGATGAATCACTACTCCTAACAACCCCACATATTCCCTGCTACAGAAAAGGAATGGACCAAATAATGTGATGATGCATTTTTACCCTCCCTTCATGGATAATAATGAGAAAAATGCACCATAGAAAAAAGAATGCAAATGAATTTCAACAACTAAAGTGAGTACATTTGCTGCCAGCCAATTTTCCAAGCATTTTACAAATATTAATATGACCCACACAATACACTAGGAAAAAGGTAGCAATAGCACACCCATTAAAAAGCAAGGAAACAGGTTCAGAGAACTGAGTAACTTAATAAGCTTCACTTAGACTATTACTGATGAAGACAGGGTTCAAATAGTGCCATTCTGCCTCAGAATTTTAATCACCTGAATGTGGTGACCCCATCCTGAAATCCCAGCAATTTGGCAACTGAGGCAAGAGAACCACAAGATTGCACTCAGCATGGGTAACTTAGCCACTTAGCAAGCTCCTGTCTTATAAACAAATGAATAAGTAAATTTTAGAAGACATAAATGAATAATAGTCTAGAGGTGAAGCACAGTCTAAGAGGCCAACTCTTCATGAAGGAGACTCTGAAGAGATGGGAAGCAGGAATGGAATAGAAGAAACACTAGAAGAATAATGGCAAAATCCTGGTTAAAACAGATGCCTGAAGCAATGCGCTGGTGAAAATAATGGATAACTGAAAACTAAGCTGTTCTGAATGCCAGGAGCACTGGGAAGTGAACAGCAGGGTCATCTTGATTTGTCATCCTTTGGAGGACAAGTACATTTGAAGGCCATCTCAGATAACTGGTTATAATGCATTTTAAATTACATGCTCTTAGAAACTACTAAAGATGAATGTGTCTACTCACTTCACTGGAGTTCTGCTGCAGAATCCTCTGGTTCTAATTATGACAGGTTGTGAAAGAACTGATTCATATTTTCTTTTTCATCTTCAAGATTCATTCTATTGAAGATTAAATGCAATTTCTGTATAAACAAATTGCACATAATTACCTGAAGGAGAGTGGTTTGCCTATCTGTTAAATAACCTCCAATTACTCCATTGTGAAAGTAACAATGCAATAAAAAAGATCATGTAGTATCACTAAACACCAGAAGCCACAAATATTCCTTTGTGATCATTCAATTACACAATGTCCTGAAATTATTAAGCAGTGGCTGTTTGTACAATGCATGAATAAATATATGATTAAATTCTAAGAAATATGTCACACAACATTCAATGATGAAATTCATTTATTGAGAAAGTTTTTGGGCATAAGATCATAAGTTAATGTTATACAATGTCCTAGGAGATGTATAATTTTTGTAAAAAAAAAGTGTCCATTATTTCCTTATATGTATATGTTTTATCTTTACTTTGGAGCTATTTTAAGAATTTGTCTTTTTCATTGATTTTCAGAAATTCAACGATGTCTATTTGCTGTTATGTTGTCAGAAATAATAGGATTTCATTCTTTTTCATGGTTAAATAATATTGTACCATCTATATGTACCATGTATGTGGAACACTTAGGCTGTGACGCTTGCTTGGGTATTGCAAAAGTGCTGCAATAAGCATGGGTGGCCAAATGTCTCTTTGATATACTGATTTCCTTTTGTTGCTTGTTTGAGGTTTTTTTTGGTTGTTGTTGGTATATGCCACAAAATAGGAAAACTGACTCCTGTAGTAAGTAGCTCAGTTTTCACTCTAGTTTTAGAAGCTCTGTGCTATTCTCTGTAATGGCTATACTAATTTACATTTCCACCAACAGTAAGAGTTGCTTTTACCCCAAATCCTATTCAGCACTGTTTGTATGTCTGTTAAATTTTTTAATAGTACATATGTGCAGTTATATATTTGCACTCATGTTAGGGTGTAGCTGCATGAATTTAATATACCCTAATTCTTTTCCTTTCTTTTCCCTCCCTCTCCTAGCCCTCTGTCTCTAGATTCCCTTCTCATTTTCCAAAAATCTATTTCCCTGTTTCCTGTTTATTACTTTTTATTTTGTTCTTAAAAATTGTGTTATATCTTGGGTTTCTCATATAAGACAGCTTACTGGGTTTTGTTTCCTTTTTTTACTGAAGTCATTATAATAGGTGTGAGATGATGATTCATTGTAGTTTTAAACTTCATTTCCCTGATGGATAAAGGATTTGATCATTTTTCCATAAATTTGTGGGTCTTTTGAATTTCACATTTTAAAAAATGTCCACTCATACAAAACTCTCCTTATCTGCAAAGCATTTTTTATTAGATTAATACTTCAGAATTTGTTTCCCATTTGGCAGGGTTGTCTCTCTGTTACTCTGTTTCATATGCTGTTTTGTGTGCTGTCAGTTTGATATAAACCCATTGGTCTATGGTCAATTTTGTTTTATGTGCTTTTGGTGCTTTATGAAAATAAAGCAAACAAACAAAAACATAACCAACATCTATAAGTATTTCTCCAGATTTTAGTTCAATAATTTCCAATCATACTCAGCTCTTTCATCTATTCTTAGTTCCTTTTTGCCTAGGGTTATAGGGATTAAGTGTCAAACTTCAGAATGTAAATATTCAGTTTTTCCAACACCAATTATTAAAGGTACTGACTTGTTTCTTTGTTCCTTTGTTTGTTTGCAGCTTTGTTGAACACTCATTGATTATACATGCAGAGAGTTATTTCTGGCCCCTCTAGTCTGTTGTGTTCATCTTATTTTATGCCACAATCATGCTATTTGATTATTATGGCAATGTAGAATATTTTGAAGTGAAATAAGATTTCATCTTTACCATTTTTATTTTTTCTTGAGATTTTGTGACTAGGTAAGATCTTTGTACTTCTACATTAATTTTAGAATTACTTTTCCAGTTATGTGAAGAAAGTCATTGACATTTTGATATGCATTTAGTTGAAGTTATAGATTGCTCTGGACTCTGTAAACATATAAAAGAGATTTTTTTTCCATCAATGAAGGTGGAAGGTCTTTTTTCCTTGAGTCCTCTTCATTCTCCTCCACCAGAATTTTTAAATTTTCACTGAAGACTTTTCTCACTTTCTGGATTGAATATATTCCTAGATATTTTCCTTGTTGGAGCCATTTTATTTGAAATTGTTTTCATGACTTTTTTTTCAATAAGTTAATTATTGGTTGATAGCAGTGCTACTGAGTTTTGTAAACTTGCTGAATTTATTTTCTTATTCTAACTTCTGAGATTTCACTTTTTATCATGAAGTGATGTAGAATTTTACCTAATATTTTGTCATAATCACATGCTTTTTTCCTCATGCTTTCTTGATGTGCTGTATTAGGTTTATAGATTTGTGTATGTTGAACCATCTTGTGTTCCTGGGATAAAACCTTGAAAACAAGAGACAAGAGCCAATGAATAAAAGAAGAAAAAACAGGTGATATTGCAAGTGACACCATGGAAATACAAAGGATCTTAGGGATTTTTATAGACAGCTGTATTCCAACAAATCAAAAACTCTAGAAGAGTCTCTAGTGTAAAAAGTAATAAGAAATACAGGAGTAATAAAACCCAAAAATGTGTAATTGTAAAAAAGAGAGGAACAGACAGTGCTCTAAAGGATATAACTGCATGTATGTTTAAGTGTGTAAGTTTTTGTTACTAAGTTTTTGTTGGATCGTTGAGCAAAACTGTTTGCAGTCTCACTGTTTGAATGTCCATTTTGTATGCTTTAATTTTGTAACTTGAACAACTATTTATAAGAGGACAACCTGTAATTTATTAACTAAAAAAATAAGAAGAAATGTAGGAGTAAAAAACCCAAAATGTATAATTGCTATTGTAAAAAAGAGAGAAAAAGAAAGTGCTCTAAATGATACAACTGCATGTATTTTTAAGTGTGTAGGATTGATAACTATATTACTAAGTTTTTGTTAGATCATTGAGCAGAACTGTTTTCAGTCTCACTGTTTGAACGTCAACTTTGTGTGCTTTAATACTGTAACTTGAACAACTATTTCTAAGATGACAGTATGTGATTTGTCAACTAGTGATTTCTTAATGTTTATTTTGTTTTATTTTATTTGGAATTTTGTATTATTGCTTCCCTTTTTTCTGTTTTTTTCTCTTTAAATAAAAAAATTTAAAAAATAATAAATCGCATACACCATAAAAAAACCTCTAGAAGATATCATCAGTTTCTGGGCATATATAACATGCAAAATCTGAATCACGAATACCTAGAAAACCTGAACAGATCAGACACTATGATGTTGAATCAGTAATAAATATTCCAAACAGGAAACAGAGCCAGATGTCTTCATTTGGATTTCACCAAACTTTTCAAGATGAAGGAATATAATTTCTTCCCAAAATATTACAAGAAATTGAAAGGCAAGAAGTTTTTCTACACTCCTTATAGGCATGAGAATTACCCTGATGCTGAAATCAAGCAAGACAGAATAACAAAGCAGTAGCAAAATCACAGACAAATATTCTTGGTTTTTTGGTTTTGTTGTTTTTGTTGTTGTTGTTGTTGTTGTTGTTTTTTGGTACTGGGGATCAAACTCATGACCTCATGCTTACCAGGCAGGCACTTATGCTGCTGAGCTAAATCCCCATTCTTGTAATAAAAATTCTCAGAAAAGCTTCAGCTAATCAAATTCAGAAGTACATGAAAAATATTATGTTGAATTTAAAGAAAAACTTCGTGAATGGCATTTATTACACACAATATACAGTTCAGTGTGATATTTCAATGTGTAAATAGTATGCATTGATAAAAATCCAGAGCTTTTACTCTAATGAACCCAAATGACCTATTATGTGTGATAATAGGCAATGTTTAGCCAGTACACAGTGCTGCATGGCTGTGTTGTACCAATGGGCTCACTGAACTTTTCTTTAGGAAGCAATCCTCATGAATTACTGTCACCCTTCTTAGTGTAGTTAATAAGTGACTTAGGAAATACTTAAAACTCTGAAAATAATTACTAATTTGCTTTTTATTTGATGAAGGACACTGATTTCACTGATGAGTTTGCAGAAGCAAAGACATTTTATCCATTTTTCTAAACATCATTATTTTATAAAGTGAATTTGAAGGATAAAATAGATATAATCAAGCAGAGAATGTTTATATATTCCTTAATGAATAAAATCACTCATTGTGTTGCATAAAACAAAAGGATATTGAATATGCAAAGACAAAAATGATTAATATGCAACATAAAACAAAATAGGAAAACTTTATGTACTCTGCATTATCCTAATACCAAAACTAGGCAAGGCCCAGCAGTAACAATAAAAAGTGATAGATTAATATAACTTTAACATAAATGTAAAATTCTCTGCAAAATTCTGGTTGCAGATATTGACCAGTAACAGTGCCGTTAATTTGATGTTGAGTGGTTTGGAGCTAAAGCAAGCTTTTCTTGAACAACTTTTTAAATTTTATTTTAAAGAGGATAAAACTAATAACAAAACAGAACAAAGCAGATCAGAAGAAAACAATGTAAGAGACACAGATTTTATAAAGACAACTGGAGATCATCACTGTCTATCATAATATCTCTTGTTTTCTTCTAAATAGTTGCCCATATCTTCACACACACACAATGAATTCATACACAACAAAATAGTATTAAGCTGATCAGAACAGAATGATGAAGTCATTATGGGCCTTCAAAACCAGACAATAGGAAAATCAATAAGGGCTGCCATAATATTTCTCCTTCTCTTCAAATAGCTGTCCATACCTTTATGTATGTTGAAGTTAAACAACATAAAACATGCTAAAATCACTCTGAACAAAGAATAATTGTATTTCTGGATTTCACAGCATGATGCTACAGGATCAGCACTGGGTACCATAGTGTCTCTTTTTCTTCAAAGTAGCTGTTCATTTCATCATGCATTATATAACCTATTCTCATAAACTTCTTAGGAGAAGTTCAATGCATGTATGAGTCTCTACATGTATACCTATCCTTTCTGTATTAGAGAGAAAAACAAAACAAAAAAAATTCCTAGAGAAGCATAAAACCAAAAAGACAAATAAATAACAATAGTAAAGAGCCCAAAACACTGACAATATAGGCCTTACAACTATGTGTTAGGAGCAAAACTAGGGTTGTTATTTTACATAATGATCTTCAAGAGTTCCTCAGATCACCATACAATAATATGCACAAATGTTCCAATCCTATGAATGTTAACTATTTTGTTTCAAAAACTTATAGAATTTGTAACACAATCATCTTAGCTATCCTAAGTGTGTTTATATAATTTTAGATGTCTTTTTCTTTTTCCTTCCTTTTTCTTTTTCATTTTCCCTGAGATATTATTTTACCCTGTAAGCAGATTCTTATCCTTTCACTATATTTATTGAGTTTTTTCTATCTTATGTATTCTCACCATTTCTTACACTAGGGAGACTATATGGTATTTACATATGTGATTTATTTCACTTGTGAGTATGGTCTCATCATTCTTTATAGCTGAATAGTACTCCATTGTATAAAAATGCCACATCTTTTTTATCCATTCCTCAGTTGATGGGCATTTAGGTTGTTTCCAAGATCTGGCTATTAATTGTGCCGCTATAAACATGTGTGATGATGTTTTCCATTCTTCTGGGACTATGCCCAGAAGTGGAATAGCTGGGTCAGATGGGACTTCCAATCCCATGTATTTACTTGCCATTTGTATTTCTTCATCTGAGAACTGTGTATTCATCTCAGATGCCCAGTTTTGGAATGGGTCTTTGAATTTGGGGGATCTGATTTTTTTTTAATTCCTTGTATGATCTAGACAGAAGTCCTATGTCTGAGGGACAATTCACTAGGATTTTTTTTCAATTTGTGGGTTTTCTTTTCATTGTACTGGAGATTCTTTTGACATGCAAAAACTCTTTAATAGGATATGATCCCAGTTATTGATTCTGTGAAGTATTTTACGTGCAGTTTGATTCTTGTTCAGGAATTCTCTACCAATCCCTGTGTCTTCAATATTTCTAACTATTTTGTCTTCCAACAGATTTTGTGTTTCTGTTTTAATATTTACATCTTTGATCCATTTAGACTTTAGTTTAGTACATGGTGATAGGCATGGGTCTAGTTTTAGTTTTCAGCATATGGAGAGCCAGTTTTTCCAGCATCATTTATGAAAGAGACTTATCTTTCTTCCAGTGAATGTTTGGTCCCTTTATCAAAGATAAGGTGGCTGGGT
>PVLA01020446.1:0-10240 GCA_004027455.1 Hydrochoerus hydrochaeris
TGTTACAAAGGTAAAAAAAGTTGATTAACACATATTGTTTAAGATTGTCCCTGCCTGGCCCTAAGCCTGGGATGCTTCCTGCTTGGGGTTTGGGTTGCTGCCAAAAGTTAGCAAATATATATTCCAGCTTCTAAAAAATAAATTAGATTCAGATTCACTCATAGACTGGTGTGCAATGTCTTCTGTCTCTCACTCGCCGACTCCCTGACCACCTTTGGGACCCCTGAGCCCTGCCACATCTGGAATCTGGCATTTGCAGGTCCCTACACAGGGCACTGGGGCACATGGTGGGTACAAATTAAAAACAGGATCGACCTAGATATCTGTCTAATTATCTCCTAAGGCAAATATGTAAATCAAGCATGCTGATAATTCTGGGTTATAGACTTAATCCTTTTACTGTTAATTTCATGAACTGTACAGAGAGGAATACTGCATAGTTTTGGTAACCTTTAGAAAAGTGACTTTCAAATAGATAGTTACATGGTGTCATGACACAGCCTGGATTTTGGAGATGGAAAGGTGGGTTTGTACCTTGGATCAAACAGGTATTGGTGTGTGAGAAAGTTTCCTAACCTCTCTGAATCTCATTCTAGTAGAGATAATAGTCTTTCTCTTTGATGCAAAGGTCTCTGTATATTTCTCACAGCATGTATCAGTCCTTAAGAAATGATGGGTATAAGGTACCTGAATTTTTAACTTAGAGTAACTAAGCACTGAAGCCTTTACAAAGTGTAATCTGTTAGGAAGAAAAGTCCTTAAAATTTTATTGCATGGTATTTTTACTCCTTAGAATAGACCGAGCTTGATTTATCTTTCCTTGGTACACCAAGGCCATTAATAGGTACAGCTGTTTTCTGGGCCTTAATGAAATGCAGCAATGCTTCAGAACTTACTCATGAAGGGCAATTTGTCCTTTCCTACTTGGTTTAGGTGTCATTGTGCTTATCTGTGCTTTATGCTCTTTGGTCTTCTCTCTTGTTTGTTACTTGTCCTTGCTACTTTGCTTGCCTTTTTAATTTTTGGATCTTAAGTTATGAAAGGTTTGTGAACCAGTTGTGTTGGATTTTATGAATCTGGAGCAACTAGATTAATAAAACTGTGGGCATAAAAAAAAAGACTGTGAATCCCTTATCTGTAAAGGTTACAGATATGTATAACCTATACATATCTTGTAACATCTACTTTATACCAGGCTTACTTGTTGGCATTAATCCCAAAATAGACAAAGTTGTTAAGTGTCTGGATTTTGAGTGGTAAGGTAGAATTGTCATCTTGTTTTGGTTACTTTCTTACTGCTGAGACAGAATGCCTGACACTCACAATTTAAAGGAGGAGTGGTTTATTTTGGCTCATGGTTTTTAGAGGATTCAGTCCATGGTCAACTGGTTCTAAGGCAGCCCTGTATGATGGAAGGGTCTGGTGGAGGAAAGCTGCTGACATTGTGGAAGCCAGGAAGCAGCAAGCAGAAAGAGAAAGAGAGAGAGAGAGAGAGAGAGAGAGAGAGAGAGAGAGAGAGAGACTACAAGAATGCACAAATACACCCTTCCAGTACATGACGTCAGTGAGATGCCTCTTCCCTCCAGATCCTCCACCACCACAGTCAATAAATCTATGATGCAGTCACCTTACAGATTCCATAGATGCCTCATCTCTGAACATGTGAGCTTTTGGGAAACCATCTAGCTCTAACCCATAACAAATAGTTTGTATTGCTTTGACAGAATGGAAGGACTTAAATCTTTTCTGCACCAGGATCTTGCTTGCTTTTTGAGAACAAAAATTCTATTCTATATGTTTTAATTGTTTTAACAATGCCTAGCATGTTCTGTATTTATTATAGCTCTACATAGTTGATTGTATTGCTAGATTTAATAATTTTATTGTCTAGAAAAATGATATACTCTTAAATCATTTTAACAGAGGGTTAAAGACAAAACAAACATAAATCTTTGAAGGAAACTTAGTAATCCCTTTCAAAAATTAAGATAGTTTAAGAGAAACTCGTTTGTGAAATGACACTTAATAGTGCGAGGATGCCAGCTCTTAATTATATTGCTGTCAGTCTGTTACTGACTGTATCCATTGCTGTTGAGCCAGTCCAGGTTCGGGAAATTTTGAATAAGGGAAACATACAGGTTAAATATCCTGGCTTTCCATTGCTTTCTATATGTGTATATTACATCCCTTTACATGACTGTGTAGGTTAGAGTGGATAGAATTGAAATGGACTGTTGAACTAGTTTGGAATTCAGGTAAACTTCTATAATTAAGTGCACAGCTAGAGAAACTCTTACATCTTAAAAGAATATATCCCTGTCAGTGACCCCCCCAATCAATGGAAACAACATATACTAATCAATATCAGAACAAATAGATCATTTGAACAGTCATATAATGCAATGCTATGTCTTAGTGAAAACAAATGAACTATGTATCATATATTTACCGTACACACAAGATTAACTTTCAAAATACAGTGTTCAAAAGTCACAAGAGAAGATGCAACAGTATGCTGGCATTCATGTAAAGATACTATATAATCAAATGAACTGTATTTTATTTGATGTTATATTCACTGTGATAAAATTCATAAGATTTTTACCATGTGCTATGTTGCTAAGCTGTGGCATTCAATAGGTTAGGTTGGGTATATTCAATGTATTTAAATATTTTTATTGTGGTACTGTGTATTGAACTCAGGACTCCTCACCTTGGGTTCTATCTCCAGTCTGGTTTTATTTTTTAAATTTTAAGACAGGGCCTTGCTAAGTGGCTAATTTGCCTAGACTGGGCTTGACCTTGTGGTCCTCCTGCCTCAGCCTCCCAGAATGCTGGGATTATAAGCATGCATCACCATTCCTGTGTTTCACTGCATTTTCAATTTACATAAGTTCATTGGGAAGTAACCTCTCTGTGAGTCAAGGACCACTGTTACCGAGGAGCACAGTATTTGCATTGGTGCATTTAGCTTCCGTTGTTCTATGATCACCGACTACCCCAAAACTTAAGCGGTTGATGGGACAGTTTTAATTCTCTGCTTTCACAATGGCATTGCCATCATTTTAGGAACATGTCCAGTGGAACAGTCACCACCCAGAATGCAGCCTGAGGCAGGCAGCAAAAGAGAATGAGGCAGAACTTGCTTCAACTTTTACAACTTTTACCCAGTCACTTCTGATCATGTCTTATTTGCCAAAGCAATGAAAAGGACAACTTAACCTCACCTGTGTGGCCAGGTGCAGATCTACCGAGTGACTGGAGAGAGAAGGTCAGAATAATCAGATCAGATACTGTGAGCATGAAAGGACTGGGTTATGTAAAAGGGTATCTTTGAAGGCTGGAAGGGGTAAGCAATTTGGGAGGGAGAAGTATGTTAATACAGTCTGCATTTGATCAGTGAGTTTTCAAGTTTGAGTATTCTTTAAGCTATCCATATATGTTTTCTTGTACTCATTTATGTGACATATTTCAAAAGGAAATATATAAGAACTTTTAGAGCATAAAAATCATAAGAATGGTGATATAAGGATAGCAAATATTTGAAAGGGTTTTTATAAATACTGTCAATGTAAAAGATGAAGGAGACAGGTGGGAAGATGAAAAGGAAAATTTACATCTCATTTTATACCCTTCTGTGTAAATTTCTTTCTTATAATTCACGTTGTTTGCTTATTTTCTTTAAAGCATGAGAAATCAAGACACAGAACAAAAAATAGTAGAGACCTTAATGTGAAACACTGTTTGTTTGTTCCCAGACTTAAATTGAGACTGGTGCAGGGGTAGTCATGGAAAGGGCTTTCAGGAGAGAACACAGGGACCAAGGGCCCCATATCAGGGTGAAGCTTGATATGCTTTATCACTAAGCCACCACAGAGCATGGAGCTTAAGTGACTCATTGCTGAGGTCATTGCCCAGAAGTGTGGCCCCACACAGGACACAGGACACAGGGACCCAAGGGTGAGGGCTGTGGTCAGTTTATGCAGGAAATGAGTCTGAAATGAGTCTTTTCACATGTGTCACCTGAGCTGAACAAAATGGAAATTTCCCTAGGAACTGGAAGTATGCATGGAAAATATTACACACATCATTACAGTCTAATTGCATAAAAACAGCAATGAACATCCCTTACTTTTGATTAAATCTTTTTATTATACAGGGGGAAAAATGGACTTTGACATTCAAAATTCAAATGTAGAGAATGTGATATTTGAATTATTTCTCAAGGAGGCCTAATTTTTATTTTAAAGAAATGGAGTAGAGCATGCTGGTCAGGGAAGCACTGAGAAATGGGTGTATATAACAGGACAGTGAATTCATTTTGGTGGGCTTCAGAGAGCTGGGGTGGAGGAGAGAAAGAAAGAGGACTTACATTCCTATTTTTTTCTTCTTTTATGTGTGTGACTGCTGAAACAATCACAGAGTAGTCCAGACAATTGAAGACTATTCACATAGTTATGGAGGTCAGAAGTTCAGTGTGAGGTTCACTGGGCTGAAATCAGGGTATCTGCAGGACCAAGTTCCCAATGGAGCCTCCAAGAGATAATGTTTCTCGTCTCTTCCAGCTTCTGTGGCCATCAGCATTCTTCAGCTTTTGGCCATATCACTCTGATCTCTGCCTGTCTTTTCTTTCTACATGTAATCTTCTTTTGGAAAGGCACTTACGATTGCATTTTTAGCTCATATGGATAATCCACAATAATCTCTTCAATTAAACTTCTATATATAATCACATCTGTCACTATCCTTTGTCCTCATAAAATAGCATTCATAAGTTCTAAGGTTAGGAGTTGATATTTCTAGGTGACCATTAAAAAGCCCACCAGATTCAGATCATACAACTTAATTCTTAAAATTTCTGTGACTAGAAAATGAGGATATGAACAGTGCAAGGATTTATGGACATTATTGTCTGGTAAATAAACCCTGCTGCATTCAGCCTGTTCAGGCGTTAGTTCCTGGTTTATTGTGCCTATTGCGTGTATTTGGTCAATAACAGGGGAGTGGTCCTTAGAATTTGTAGTCTATCCAAATCACTCCATTCCTGATAAAGAATTTCTGTGCTTGGCATGGTGGTGCATGCCTGTAATTCCAATACTCCAGAGGCTGAACAGGATCACTGCAAATTTGAGGTCAGCTGGGCTGCAAAGTGAGCCCAAGGCCAGCCTGCACTGCATTGTGAGACCCTGTCTCAAAAAGACAAAAAGAAGAAGAAGAAGGAGGAGGAGGAGGAGGAGGAGGAGGAGGAGGAAGAGAAGAAGAAGAAGAAGGAGAAGAGAGGACTAAACAAAAAGAATTCCTATTAATGTCTCTTGATACTATTATTTCTTTTAACATCAGGGTGGAGGACAATCATATTTGACTCTTTGGGAGCCATCTGGTGTTTACATTAAAATGAAGGGCACAAATATTTTCCCAGTTCAGTTTTCTCCTAAACGAACACCTACATAGTCACTCAAGACTATAGTTGCAGTCATCAATAGACACACAGGAGTTGGTTTAGGATTGCTGGGGAGGTCCTGGTATACATACTCCACTTATTTCAGTCTCAATTGGAATCATAGTGCAAATATGAAATAAAAGCAGAATGCCATTTTACTAACTGTGTTATCATGAAAAGATCATGAAACATTGCCAAAGAGAATCAGAGCGAGCTGTGTGCAGGAGTGCGTGCAGGTTTCTCATTGTGCACAAATTTTTGATTCAGTCAAAAGCAGCCACTTTCTCCATGATTGTTTCTGATGTCTTGATTTTCATGCCTCATATAAAGAGTTTTGGTCATTTCTCAGGGAAAAGTCTTCTTTAAACTTTTAAAATGGTTTGTCTGGCAGGACTTTTCTTTCTTTTTCTGTAGGAAGTGAGCCAGGCAGACGTGGATACAGCTCTTGCTTCAGGGCTTCTTGGGTCACACCGGTCAAAGGTGCAGCATTTTAAAATTTTCAGGGTCTTTTAAAGGGTAGATCACAGATTCCGGACCAGACCTTGCAGGTTTTTGCCAGCGGCTTTGCAGCCCTGTCACCCGTGAGTGCGTGAGTGTGGAGATCACATCTGATGTCGTCTGGGTAGGTGGAGGTGGGTGAAGTGAAACAGGCCTTGTGAAGTTCTCAACAAGGCCAAGCAGGTGTTGTGTGCAGAAAAATACACAATAGAAACTTTTCAGTATCATGGGAAAAATGATTTTCTAAGATGAAAAAAGAAATTTTTTTTTTATATTTTTGAGAATAAGGTCTTGCTATGCAGTTCAGGCTGGGCTTGAGCTCACTTTGTAGCCCAGGCTGGTGTTGAACTACAATGATCCTCCTGCCTCAGCCTCTGGAGTGTTGGGATTACAGGTGTGCACTACTATGCCTGGCTGGAAAAGAACTTTTCTTTTCCTTTTTTTTTTTTTGATACCCAGTTTATAAGTTTTTTTTTGTCAAATTTGAGCCTTTGAATGGTTCTTCCTGGCAAGGCGGGTATCATGCCCATTTTGTAGATGAGAAAACTGAGATGTAGAGAGGCTGTGACACGAGCAATGTCTGGTGGCTCACAGGTTGCAGAGGTGAGACAATAGCCCTGTGCTGTTTCCAAGAGATCATACCCTTGTGGTAGCTGACAAAGACTTCAAAACTAAATGCTTCTGTGTGCACACACACAGGAGAGAGCCACAGAGAGATAGAGATAGAGATAGAGATAGAGATAGAGAGAGAGAGAGAGAGAGAGAGAGAGAGAGAGAGAGAGCTGGATACAGATAACCTGCCTTAGTAAGGAGAGCAGGTTGTAACTTATGGGAAATCTTCCTTGTTCTTAATCCAAAAACATACCAGGGCAATACTGCTTCAGAAAATACAGGAAAGGAATACGCTGTTCTGGCAGATCAGCACTCCACATCAGGAGTAATTTAAAATAACAGTTTCATTAGACTCACTTAGAACGGTTACTAAGAACTTGGGCCTTCCCTTATTGTTTCAGACCTCTGGAGCAGATGATGCTTATGCAGACTCAGCTTTACTGTCCCTGACAATGCTGATCTGTCCAGCTCCAAGACAGGAACATCTGTGTTTAACTACATCTGAGATAGATATAGTTCCTCTGTCTACTATCTGTTATCAATTAGATCAATCTGCCAGTGTATCTAATCTCGAGCAGGGAGTAAGATAGTCCAAGGAAGTGATACTTCCTCTTCCTTTTATTCCTTTAGCATCTACTATGTCCATATGGAACACCAAACAATGTTGGAGTAGCAACAGTGAATTACAGACTTACTCCAAAAGGAAGCTGGCCCATAGCAGCTCTACTTCCTTCTTACTTGATGGTGATGGGGCCAGTAATTAGAACCAATGCCTGGAACCTTCTCTCAATAACTTTCTGGGGTTTGCTGCTCTAGGCCTTAGAGAGCTCCGCAGTACTAGCAGGACTCAGCTTCTCACTGCCTTTTTTACTTTGCAGGGTTGAGGTCAGGTTTTGCTGACTGGGCAGCTGGAAGAGCTGGGAGACTGACCGGCAGTTGTAGAGGACCAAGTGCTGATGTTGATTCTGACCACCTGCCTGTTGAAAAGTGTGCTTTCAGTTAACGGAAGAGGAAGAAGAATAATAAGAGGAAAATGATAAATTTAGTTGGCCTATGTTTGGGATTATTACTTTTGCTCTTAGAAATCCTCCCAGGACTTCTACCTCATCACCATCCTCATCTCTTGCTCACCTTCTTTCTTTCCAGCCAAATACCGTTTTGCAAAAGTTCTAGTTTGTGCCTCAGGTGAGCAGGCTTTGCAATCAGCTACAGGAAGGGAGTGGTCCAAGCCAGTCAGTCAGTCTGTGCTCCTTGCCAATGATTGGTTCAGATGAGAGCATGTGACATCATTTTAGCCAATGTGATACAAGAGGACTCTGAGTCCTCATTATCAAAACACTCACAGTGAAAGAGTTATTTTCTGTTGCTGGTATTTTTCTCATGCATGTGATTCTTAGAACTGTGGCAACAGCCTTGGGAAGCTGAGTGTGTAAGCCAAGGTATGAGGAAAGCAGAGGGAACCCTGGGTTCTCGGTAAGCCTGTTGAGCTTCTTAGCTGATTGAGTCTGCACCTGCATTATCCTTTTGAGTTGTCAGGCCTGTGCGTGTACATGTCTGTTTGTGTTTATTGCAGCTAAAATTTTCCTAATGATTATATGATAAAAAAAGAAAATCATTTCTGGCCCATGATCTGGTTAGGAATAATATGACAAATGTGTATGTTTGAACATAATGGATGTTGGTCAGGAGTTTGGGGAAGAAGCTATGCTTTAGAATGGTGATACTACAACAGTGTTTTCCAGAATTTGCCATGGTTTTTTTTATTTTAAATTATTTATTTAAAGGGATAAAACAGAAAAAGAGAAATATTACAGAATTAAAAAAAACATAAACAGTAAGAAATCACTAGCTGATAAACTACATATTGCTCTTTTAGAAATAGTTTTTCAAGTTACAAAATTAAAGCACACAAAATAGACACTCAAGCAGTGAGACTGCAAACAGATCTGTTCAACAGTCGAACAAGAACTAAGAAATATGGGTAAAAATCCTGCACACATAAATATACATGCAGTTATATCTTTTATAGCACTTCCTATTTTCTCTTTTTTACAATAGCAATTATACATTTTTTATTTAAAGAGGAAAAAAACAGGAAAAAGGTAGAAATACTACAGAATTTTAAGAAAAGAAGATAAACAGTAAGAAGTCACTAGTTGATACATTACATATTGTTCTTTTAGAAATAGTTATTCAAGTTACAGAATTAAAGCACACAAAGTGGACACTAAAGCAGTGAGAGTGCAAAGAGATCTGTTCAGCAATCCAACAAGAACCTAGAAATATGGTCATCAATCCCACATATCTAAACTTACATGCAGCTATATCTTTTATAGCGCTTCCTATTTTCTCTTTTTTACAATAACAATTATACATTTTTAAAATTTTATTTAAAGAAAAGAAAAAAACAGAAAAAGCATAGTAACGATACAGAATTCTAAAAGAAAGAAAGTAAAAGGAGAATGAGAAAAAGCCCCATTAAGAAATCAGTAATTTGTAAATTATGTACTGTCATCCTGGATGTAGTTGTTCAAGTTACAAAGTTAAAGGGTACATAGTAAATATTCAAACAGTCAGACTACAAACAGTTCTGCTCAAAGATCCAACAGATTCAGCAATATGGTATCTATTTTATACACTCAAACATACATGCAGTTATATCCCTTAGAATACTCTCTTTTTTATAATAGCAATTAAACATTTTGGTTTTATTACTCTTGTAATTCTTATTTACTTTTTACACTAGAGACACAATATGATATTTATAAATATGATTCTTATTTCTTTCACTAATGAGGGTAGTCTCAAATTGTCTCCATTCACCTATGAAGGCCTCAAGGTCATCCTTTTTATAGCTGAGTAATATTCCATTGTATAAAAATGCCACATCTTTTTCATCCACTCTGCAGTTGATGGGCAACTTGGTTGTTTCCAGGATTTAGCTATCACAAGTTGTGCAGCTATGAACATGGGTGCACTTATATCACTGTGATATGAACTTTTCAGTTCTTTGGGGAAAATACCCAGGAGGGGGATAGCTGGATTGAATGGGGCTTCCAATCCTAGTCTTCTGAGAATTCTCCATATGGATTTCCATGTACTGGCTCGACTTTGCCATGTTATGTTCCAGTTGTTTCTTTCTGCTTTTCCTCTTATTTAAGTGCTTATCCTACCTGGTGGTTTCTTTCTGTTGTTGTTTTGGGGATTATGGTCATTTTTATATCTGTCTAGTATGTCTTTCAGTACTCTTTGTAGGGTTGGTTTGGTGGACATGAATTTCTTCAGTTGTTCTTTGTCATGGAAGTATCTTGTTTCTACATTAAATTTGAATGAAAGTTTTGTTGGGTACATCAGTCTGGGTTGAAGGTTGTTTTCTTTCAGGGCTTGAAATACCTCACTTCAAGATCATCTTGACTTGAGGTTTTGTGCTGAAAAGTCTGCTGTGATTCTAATGTGTTTTCCTTGATAGGTGAGTTGTGTCTTTTCTCTGGCAGCTTTTAATATTCTGTTTTTATGCTGTATGTCTTAGATCTTAATTATTATGTGTCTGGGTGTGGATTTATGTTGATTGTGACTGTTTGGTGTTCTATATGCCTCGCTTATTTGCATATCAGATTCTTTCCCATGTTTGGGAAATTTTCTGCTATTATTTCTGTAAATACTTTATGTATGTCATTTGCCTGCACTCCT
>PVLA01020447.1:0-10237 GCA_004027455.1 Hydrochoerus hydrochaeris
GACCTCCAGGGCTTCCGGGGTAGAGGTGGTACCAGCCAGGCCAGGATGCCAGCTGCTTCTAGTCAAGTAAAGGGATTGTGTGGGGAGGAAATGAGATGTGAAGCGAGGGTCACCTCTGTCTCCCTGGCCCCGCCGCCTCAGCTCCAAAGCTGACTCTATATCCTCACACTCAACAGCAGCAACTTGATCTTTCCTGTGGGCCATGGGAGCTCGGTGTCCTCACGTGGCCCCGCTGCCCTGTCCTTCTTCATCCTGTAGGGAAAGGCAGCATCAGAGTTACCTTCACCAGGGCACTCCTGGCTGTGTGACAGCGAAACCCTTCTGCTCCTGTCTGATGATCCTGGGGAGGAAAGTGCAGGCCAGGGCCACATTCCACCTCCACCAGCAGTGTCCCTCTCCACTGCAGAGAGAAAGGGCTCAGCCACCTGGCTCTGAGCAAGGCTGTTACCCACCGGGATCTGACTGCCTTCCCACCCCTGCTCTTTATTGTGGTAAAATATACATAACAACAAATGATCATTTTAACCATCTTAAAGGCACATTGCAAGTGCTATTCAGTGTGCTCACATTGTTGTCAAAGCATCACTACCGCCTCTCTGCAGGACGCTTTCCTTTCCCCCAAATGAGTTTCTGCATCCATGAAACACATCCCTGTTTCTCTCTGCCAGAGGAAATACTTTTCTTCCATCTGACTTTGTGAAATATTAATAGTTTTTGAAAGTTTATTTATTCATTTATTTTTGATACGAGACTTCACTATACAGTTCAGGCTGTTTTGAACTCACTTTGAGGTCTTGATGGTCCTCCAGCTTGTAGTAATCCTCCTGCCTCAGCTTCCTAAGTGCTGGGATTACAGGCATGCATCACCACATTCAGCCACTGAAGGACTGTTTTTAATCATACTGTCACTATATTTATTTTTATAGTTATCTTCTAAATAAAATAAATGACACTGATTTCATTTTTTTTAATTTTATAGGATACTTCATTTTTTATCAGTCTTGATTTTCTATCAGTGCAGTATGTATCTGTACCATATAATGATCGCATCCCTCGTGGGTAGCTCGGTCATGTACATGACAAATCTTAATTCTTTCTTTCTGCCTTTCTTCTCTCCTCTCCACTCCCTCCATCTCTTTGTCCTACTGCAATTCGCAAAATATCCATCTCCCTACAGCCTAATATCTCTCTATTAATAAAATCTTTATCCATATTTTGAGCTTTTCATACAAGAGAAAGCATGTGATATTTTAGCTTGTGAATCTCATTCATTTTACTCAATGCTATAATTTCAAGGTACACTCATGTCCCTACAAATGACGCATCACCCTTCTTTATGGTAGAAGGATATCCACTGAGCACATAGTCCATGCTGTCTTCATCCATGTACCTGCTAAGGGACATATGGGCCATTTCCAAGATTAACTATTATGAATCATGCTGCTATAAATATAGGTATGCCTGCATTATTGTAATATAGTGTCTTTAACACTTTCAGGAAATACCTAGACAGGGAAGAGCTTGGTCCAATAAAATTTCTGGTCTTAATTTTTTGAGAACCTCCATGCTGCCTTTCATAATGGTTGTACTAGTTTACATTCCCACCAATGATGTAAAAGGTTCCTTTTCCCCACAGCATCGCCAACATTTGCTATTATTTGATTTCTTGATGCCAACCTTTCTTTCAGGAGTAGAATGGAATCTCAGTGCTGTTTTAATTTGTAGTTCTTTAATGGCAAGAGATGTTGAACTTTTTTTTCTTGTAGTTTTTGGCCTTTTGTATTTCTTATTCTTCTGAGAAGTGTCTGTTCATTTCAACTGCTCATGTTTGATTGGGTCTTTCATTTTAGAGGTCTAACTTTTTTTGGTTCTTTATATATCCTAGATATTATTCTCTGTTAAAGGAACAGTTACCAAAATGTTTTCCACTGTGTAGCCTCTCTATTCACTTTTTTGGTGGTTTCTTTTGCTCTGCCAAAAGTTTTTAAATTGATAATGATCCCATTTATTGATTTTTTCATATTATTTCTTGTGCAACTGGCATTCTGTTTAGCAAGTCCCTGCATGTGATTATGTCTTCAAGAATTTTTATGCACTTTATTTTCCAGCAGATTAAGTATTTGCGCATTCACATTTAGATCTTTGGTCTATTTGTAGTTTAGTTTAGTACATGGTGAGAGATAGGAGTCTATATTCATTCTTCTGTGTGAGGATAGTTTTCCCAGCAGCACTGTGTAAAAAGGCTATCTGTCCTGCAGCACGTGTTTTGGCTCCTTTGTCAAAGATCACAGAATTGAGTGTGACCCAAGTTGTTTTTGCATCCTCTGTTCTCCATTGATCCACTTTCTGGTTTTCTTGCCAGTACCATGCTGTTTTTATCACTGTGGCTTTGCAACATAACTTGTTGTCACACTCTGCTTTGCTCTTGTGGCCCAGGATTGCTTAAACTACTCTTTTTCCACATGAATTTTAGGATTGTTTTAGTTCAGTAGGGATTACTATTGACATTTTGATTGAGGTTGCATTAAACCTGTATATCAACTTTGGATGTATGGCCATTTTGATAATATTGGTTCTGTCTATCCAAAAACTGGGAATAGTTTTTCATTTTTCTGATGTGCTTTGTCATCTTTTTCAGAACAGTGTATTTTTTATGATAGAAAATTTTCATTTCCTTAGTTAAATTCCTAAATATTTAAGTTTTTGATGCTATTGTGAAAGGTAGTTTTCTTAGTTTCTTTCTCTGTGATTCATTATTGGTGTACAGGAATGCTCCTGATTTTTATGCATTGTGTTTTTACCCTGATACATTGCCGAATTTAGTTCATCCGAATTTAATTCTGGGAGTCCTTAGGTGGGTTTCTGGAGTCCTAAATGTAGAAAACCACGTCATCTACAAATAATGATAATTTGACTTCTTTCGTGCTTTTCGGTTTGTTTGTTTTTAGGCAGGATCTCTCCACGCACTTGAGGCTGGACTTGAATTTGCTTATGGAGCCCAGATTGATGACAGTCTCACAATGCAGCTCCTGCCTCAGCCTTCTGGGTGCTAGGATTACAGGCATGTGGTACCACGCCAGGCCTTCTTCTGCTCTTATGTACATTCCTTTGATTTCTTTCTGTTTCTTGATTGCTCTGGCAAGTGTTTGAAAGACTGTATTGAATAGGAGTGGTGATGGTGGATATTCTTA
The DNA here is from genome assembly GCA_004027455.1 of Hydrochoerus hydrochaeris. Classification (NCBI taxonomy): domain Eukaryota; kingdom Metazoa; phylum Chordata; class Mammalia; order Rodentia; family Hydrochaeridae; genus Hydrochoerus; species Hydrochoerus hydrochaeris. Next base: position 3,192 of record PVLA01020447.1, read on the forward strand.
TCTTTTTCTTGATTATAAAGGGAAAGCTTTCAGTTTTTCCCCCTTTAATAGGATATTGACAGACAATTTGTCATAAATGGCTTTTATCAGATTGCGATAAAGTCCTTCTACACATATTTCTTTCAGGGCTTTTGCCATGAGTGGAAGTTGGATTTTGCCAAAGGCTTTCTCTGCATTAAGTGAGATGATCATGAGATTTCTGTCCTTGTCTCTCACTATGTGATATATTTCCTTTATTGATTTGTGCAGGATGAACCATCCTTACATCCCTAGCATGAAGCCTGCTTGGTCATGACGCATGAAGGTTTTGATGATTTGTTGCATTATGCTTGCCAGGATCTTGTGGAGGAGTTTTGTGTCTATGTTCATTAAACCTGTTGGCTTGTAGTACTCTTTTTAGATCGAATCTTTTCCTTTTTGGAGGATGACTTTGGGAGTGCTGTTTCCCTTTTGTTTTAATTAAAGAGTTCGAGGAGTGCTGGGATTATATTATATTTAAATTAACTTCATAGATGACTAACATTCTCTCAGGCAGTGCTTCTCTCCCTCCCGTGTTTCTTTTGATTTGATTCTATACCCGGTATAAATTAGTGGAGATGCGATGAAGGCCCACTAGGGGGCGACAGCTATGGTGAGCGCCTCCTTGGAGCCGGAGAAGTCCTGATGTGGGGCAAAAGATGAAGCAAGTCCGATAAGAGAAGATCAGTGAAAGATAATCCAGCTACCTGAAACGCAGTATTTAGACGGGGGGAGAGGGAAAACTGGCCCACACCCGAATCCTGGCACCCCGTTCCCAAGCTCGGAGCTGGCATCCGGCTGAGAAAGGGCTCCCCCGGGGAAGGACCTCATCAGCTCTCCAGTGCCAGGCTGGCCGGTCCACAGACTCGCACACACACTGTCCTCATCCCCCTGGGTGCAGTGAAGTTAGACAGTTCCAACCCAGGGACTCACAGAAGCCGAAACAGCACAGAGTACAATTTAATTCCGTGCGCATCACACCCTTCCCTAGGGCCTATAGGTGGCAGCACGGGAGAAGACGGATTTGCACGGTATAGACAGCAATAGTCAGCATCTTCATCACCATCATCGTCGCCATGGTCACCAGCTGCCTGCTCCTGCCTCGTGTAGTGCGCGTGCTGCACCGGGACACTCAGGACCCTGCCCACGACTGTCTGTGGCTCCCACGGGAGTGGGGCAGGGGACACCCAGCAACGCCTGGCTGAGAGCAGCAGAAGGAAGGGAAGACAGCTTCTACAGCGCTGATGCGAAACTTGCTTGGAAAACAGTGAAATCTTGTTGCCAGTGTTAAAAGGAAACCTGCTTCTGACACACAAATTTTAATATGGCTTAAAAAATGATGGGCACGTGTGTAGCACCATGAGGTTGGAAAGATACTTTAGGTACAGGGATGGTAATTACAGTATTGTGCATGGCACTGGTCCCTCCCTGACGTCCTTTCTGCCATTAATAATGATGTAAGCACGTGAGGACAGTAAAATAACTATGTAGCTCTATCTAGTGACATACTGTGATGTGTTAAAAACATTGTGATGGACAGAAAAATGCTGATATGTAATAATAACACATGGCTTAATATAAAAAAAAGCACACTACATAATTTAGGCATTTGAGCCCCCAGTGTAACAAAGGGAGCTTATATGTATATATATACAAATAATCGCACATAAATATGGCACGTTTCATAGAAAAAGCCAGAACACACGAATAGTTAAGGGTTAGGGTAACAAGAATTTTTTTCAGTATTACTGTGTACTTTCTTTTGTGGTTTTTGTTTTTCCTCTCACTACTGGAGACGTGAACTCAAGGTCTCCTCAATGAGCTATGCCCCAGGCTCTTTTTGAAAATTTTGCAAAATTTGGAGACAGTTTCTCACTACATTTCCCAGGCAGGGCTCCAAACAGCAATTCTCCTGCCTCAGCTTCCCAGAGTGCTGAGCTTACAGGTGTGCACCATCACCCAGCTGCTTTCAGTTTTTAATTTGTGATATGTTTGACTTTCATATATGTTGTGTTTATCCGTAACTCATTCCTGTTTCTTACTAAGTAGTATTCTATTGTGTGGCTAGACCATGGTGTGTTTGGCCGTTTGCTTTTTTCTGGACACTGGATCTATTTCCATTTGGGGCAATTATATTTGAAGCTGCTGGGACTTTTTAACTCATGTCTTAGTGTGAATATAAGATTTTAGTTACTTTGGAAAAATAGCTAGCAATAGAATTTCTAGGAAGTTGTGTTCAACCTTGGGAAAAACTACCAAAATGGTTCCCAGAGTGGTTCACCGTTTCATAATATGGTTCAGTAATATGTGAAACTTCCAGTAGTTGCTAATTTTTGCCAACACTGAGTGTTGTCGTTTTGGCTGTATCTGTACTAGCAGGTTGATGAACAGAAGTTTGATTGGTTTTGCTTAGCAATGCTAGGAATAAAAAGCGGGGCCTCTACCATGCTAGGCAAAGGCTCCATCACTGAGCTATCACCCTGCCCTAGGGTATAGGTATCCTCTTACATTCTCTTTCTGAAAGCTTTATACTTTTAGGTAACACTGTTATATCTATGATCCATTTTTGGTTTCTTTTTCTATATGGTGTGAGGTATGGGTCAGACTTACTTATGTTTTTCCAAATACCAAGCTGATTAATCTACTACCATTTGTTCAAAAAAAATAAATTCCTTTTATATTGATTTGCTTTGATACATGGGTTGAACATCAGTTGACCAAATATATGTGGATCTATTTCTGTATTCTGTTCCATTAGTTTATTTTCCTTTCTTTACCACAATACCATGGTACACAGATTGTACCAGCGCTAGAGTAAGTCAGGAATTCAGTGTAATGTGTATAATCTCTGTTTTTCTTTTTAAGCATCATTTTAGCTCCTCTAGATCTTATGCCTTTTCACGTAAATTTTAGAATCTGCTACTTATTTTCCCAACCTTCAAAACTATGAGAAATAAATTTATGTTCTTTATAAGCTGTTTGGTTCATGGTATTTTCTTATAGCAGCACAAAAGGAGTAAGACGGTGAAGTCATTTGCAAGCACTTACTCCTCATGTAAATATTTACACGTGTATCTTTTTGAGCTGAGCAAACATCAGATGAATTCAGAGTAAACAAATCTGACCAGCACCCTTCTCATAGAATCCCTTTGAAAACATCTGGTTAAAAGTCTGGGCTTCGTCAGTACTCATTCAGGCAAGGGAAGGCGTTCAAGCTCTAGCACTCAATTCGGTTTTTCTTGCATCGTGACACACAGTTTGAATAATACTAACTTTCTGATGCAAAATTCCCGGTGTTCTAGGTGAAACTCTTTACATTTTCCCCACTCAAAAAAGTCAGGAAAATAAAAATGCAGATACATGATAATAAAAATATCTTGTGAAAATCTTATCATTGTTACAGGTTTTATTACAAGAAGCACATCATTCACAAATTTCAATTCTCCGTTATTAATAAATACTGAACTCGACTTATTTCACAGCTAATGGCTAAACTGATGAGTGGTTCTGATACGATAGGTACAGAAAATCTAAACACACTTCCCATCTCTACTCGGAATCTGTCCAAATGTGAGACTGAAGACTGAACTCACCTCCCCGTCTCCATAGAGCAAACCCGTAATAGGCAGTGCTCTAACTTGAGGTGTGGGAGCTGGCATTTGCTTGAACAAAACTGTATTATTTATCAGCTAGGCCCAAAGTTGAATGATGAATTCATGTTCCCTCTAAGTTAGATTTTTCCCTTTTCTTAGACACTAAATGGAAAATAGAATTTTGTCAATATTTCATTTAAGAAACTTGGTGTGACATTTAAGACATGCACCATTTATTGCGTTAAGTAAATTCCCTTAGTCCAGATTTTCTATTATTTGTCTATCCTCATGCCAGTTTTCTTTTTAAATTTTATATACATGTCTTTTACTATAAATTCTCTATTAAAATTTGAAATTAGACAGGAGACATACACAATACTGTAATTGCCTTATTAAATGAAAGGATTTTATATTGGCTGATACGATTCTTGACTATTTGAATATAGTATCATATCCATTTCAAATTGACATGGTCTTCTACTTAGGGATCTTATTTTCTAATTTCTTTGATGAGAGAAACTGATCAGCCATTGTTGTTAAAAAACAGTGGGTCAAAATAAACCTTTGCTTTGTTTAAATTGATTATGTCAAGTATTTGCTATTGTGAGAGAGCTCACTACAGCACAGGGCTCCCAGGTTAGCTGATGGCTTGCTCTGTAGGGCACCTTGTAAGTGGGTACAAGAAAGCAAGAGGTACTGAACCACTGGTAACAGTGAGCCCGAGAAAGGGAATTAAGTGTTAAGACTGGAAGTGAGGCTCGTGGGCCAAGTCCCAAGGAGAAAACTGTCCCATCGCCCAGACTCCTTATTGCTAACCCCTTTCTTTAACAGGATTCACCGTCCATCCTGAACTCCACCCGTCCTGCTGAAGTCAGCTCCACCAAATGCTTGTCTTTCACATGCCAGCTGTCAGCAAACAGCACAGTGGGATCTCTCCAATTGTCTCAGACAGTATCATTCAGGAGAAATGTGTTTGTTGTGAGAGGAAGTACTTGGAAGGAGACTCATAGAAAACTGTAGTTTACTTAACACATTTTGCAATTTCACCATTTCACCAGGTGTGGTGGTGCATGTCTATAACCCCAGCACTGGGGATGTTGAGTCGGGAGGATCACAGTGAGTTCGAGGCCAGCCTGAGCTACATACAGAGACTCCATCTCAAAAAACAAATGGAAAGTGTAAGCATTCAGTGTATGTTTCAAACACACCTCATACACAGTAGTCACTACACTAGGAAGTGTTACAAAAGGGTCATTGTATTTCTAACCACTGCTGGACCAGTACTGTGCAGAGGTTTCAGTGTAGGCTGTAAGGACCACGAAATTTTTAATAAATGTTTGATGACATGTGAACAATGATCACTTGGGGACTCTGCCACATTTGTATACTTTGGGTTAATTTAAGATAAACCACATATGGTGCAGCCCATATAACATTTAGCGTCTGACAGGAGCACACAGAGTGTTCAGTAGGTGCTACCTTTCCTCTTGCAGCAGAGTGGTCACCATTCCTCAGGTGACCTGGGAACTCTGTGCCTTTGCACACGGGAGCTATAGGATTTAAACACTTTCCTCTGTCTTTGTCACCTGATAAACTGATGATCATCCATTCCACAACTCACACATCCATCCTCCTCCTCTTAGTATCTTTACAAAACTTTGTGCCCATCCTTGTCACTCATTTTACCTGGATTGAGGGGTGGCTTTAGGGACAGCACTGAAGGGTCCAGAGAGGTTGTTCTCACCCTACTGAGAATGGGTTTAGGGTGCTTAATCATTTAAGACCCTAAAAGGACGGTTTGGGGCCCTGTATCTGGCCTGGGCAGGCCATCTCTGCTTCCCTTCCCCAGCTGAAGGCAGAAGGTAGAGTCTGTCCAGTCTCATAACCCTGATTTAGAGCCCTGCTTGGCTGTTCTGTCCCTGTGCGTGACTGTGTTTTCTTGTCCTGTCCTCATAGAGCTCAGGGTTTGTCTTCCCTTCGCTGGGCATGAAAACAGCACAGCCTCTGCCCTCCCAGACCTGCACTGAGACGGACACCTTCCCTCAGTGTGTCCTGCGTTAAAGATCACTGATCGCATTCAGCCAAGACTCACTGAGGGTTCAACATTTATTTCAGAGATAACCCTGTGTGATCAAAACAGACAGTGAAATTTTAAAATTTTTAAAATACAGTAAAATGCACATTACGTTATCCCCCTTCTCATTCAGTTGGAACACACTTATCCCACAGTTCTTGACACTGTCTGAAGAAATCTTTTAAGTCCTCTTCCATGTCTTTAGGAAATAAGAGTAAGAAAAAATATAGTGAATAAGGCCATCCGGTTCCATGCAATGAAACGCAGAGTCCAAAAGCATTACTGTGTGTTTGCATCCACCTAATTCACTGGTTCTGGCACCTTGTGCTTTCTGATTCCCATGATGGGTAAAGATTTTGAATTAGTTCACATCTCAGGAAGCCAGGACAGTGCAACTCATGACAGGAAAGAGAACTTCCGGAACTACTTAGAAAGTGGCAAGAGCCATGCTGTAGACATGTTTGAAGCATGGGCCAGTGTTTTGAGGGGGATAAATAGCAGTATGTGTTTCTCTGTAATAATTGTTTTAAGTTGAAATATTAAAGGAGTTTTGTGATCACACCTTGTAGGACAGCTTAGAATTGTATCCTGATGTATGAGCATAAAATGCTGTATGTCCAGTTACAGTCATTTGGTAAATTTTCTGTGGTTATCAAAATCCAACATAGATGCATGGTACTCATCACCCCTGGACCGTCACTGAAGTGTAAGGCCATTTTTGCATTCTCATAGCAGCATATCATTGTATTTAGTGTAGTTAATGCCCTGAACCTTTCCAAACAAATCCAAACATCTATGTAATTACCTGCCTTCTTATCACCCCTATTTCACACTACAGAAACCCATGGCAAAGAGAAATAATGATTTTGTGCTTCTTGGATTCATGCAACTACTTTAACATAGAGAACACCTTAAAAACAAGCACTGCTTTTGAAATACTTGTATTTATTTTCACACATAGACTTAAAACCCTCCAAATCTTCATTCAAGCCTCAGTATGGAAAGGATATTTAAAGCCTTTAATTAATACTAATGCCTAGCCTAAGTTTAATATGAAAGTCTTGCTTCTTTGCCAGCATTGGGACCATACTAATAGATATTTGTATTTCTTAATCCAAAAGTTGTCATTTTAGAGAGAGAAATAGAATGCATTTGGATGGAGTGTTGTTTAATCTTTATTACTTGTTTTAGTTCAACTTTCAAGGCTATTGCATTTCATATTGATTAGGATACTTGCACATAAAGTATCTCTCTCATTGTATCTTTTTTAAACTAGAAAACATTTAAAGATTGAGAGTTGTAGGCAGGGCAGGGTGGGTGGGTCTTGCCTGTAACCCAGCAGTGCCGCAAGAGGCAGGGGA
>PVLA01020448.1:0-10234 GCA_004027455.1 Hydrochoerus hydrochaeris
GAGAACTACCCCATTTATTTCTATACATGCTTCTCACTAAGCTATTCAGGGGCCAAATAAACTTTGGTATTTTACACAATTCTTATTCTAACTATCATTGCAGTATCTCCACAAATAGAGGTTATTTCCTTCCTTAGGAATCTCAGTTATGCCTAAATCTTTGTCCCTAAATCTTTTTTCTGCCTAAGTGATATGCTCTACTTGACTTGAACTGTGCGCTTCCATTAGCTAATTCCAGAACAGACACGCCTAGCCCGTACTTCTCATCAGGGCTCTAATTCTATAAACCATTTACAGAAATGTTCTGCCAGCATCTTAGGTTCGAGATGTCCAAAACGGCCTCAAATTGGCAAAGACTATGATGTCTGAACACAACTAGTATGTGGCAAGTGTGTAGGGTATAAATCAGAGATTTTGGCAAACAACTTAGAAATAACCCCCAGAATGTAGTATGTGAGTGCTCCTCCTTTACAATTCTGCATCTACAGAGTCATCACATGGCACACCTGCACACCAACGCAAGACATTTATAAAAAATAGGCTCACTGCACCATTTGTTTGTGTTGTGGCTTAGACCTCAAACATTCCCCCAGCCAAAGTCTGATGTGTTCAGACATGGAAGTTTTGGAAAGTGACTGGGACATAACTCATCAGTGGGTTCAGTGCTGATCATGTCAGGAGGTGAGGGCTGGCTTAGAAAAGGAAAGTCACTTGGGGGCGTGACACAGAATGAGGGTGTATTCTTGTCCCTGGTTCCTCCCTTAATTCTCTGCTCCCTGGTTGCCAGAGGATGAACAGCCTTCCCCCACCACACCACCATGCCACCTCTGCCTTGGAGTCAGCCAACCACGCCTGGACAGAACCTTCAGAGACCATAAACCAAAACAGATCTCCCCTCCTTTAAATTTGGGTGTTAGGTATTTTGTCCCAGCAATGAGAAAATGATTAATAGTTTGCATTCGAAAATTTGTGATCAAACACACACACACCCCTACACACAAACACACACACACCCCTAGTTACAGAGATTATGATACATCAATAAAACAAAATACCATAGGGAGAGCAAAACAACTCTGATAAATTTTACATATATGCAGATAGAAAGAGGTCTTAAAACAAGCTTAAAAAAACAGCATGTACATGTTTATAATTGGTAATCTTAGTAACTCTTTTGAAGATAACTATGCAAAATAACAATCTTAGTCATGTTCCTACCACCTTGTTTTGAAAGTCTGTATCATTCCTGTTTTTGGCTCTGTTATTGTTATTTATTTGTCTCTTTTGTTTCTTGCTTTTCTCATAATTTGTTTTGTTTTGATTTTCTAATATAGAAAGAACAGATGTACATATATAAGCTTATACATGCTAGAACTTCTAAAGAGTTTACCAGAATTGATTTTATTACATGTGAGGGTATGAACAGCTACTTTGAAGAAAATGAGACATTATGGTAGCCATTGCTGATTTCCTATCATCTTGTTGTGAAGTCCAGGAATGCTTTTATTATTTATTTTGATTGGTTTTAGTCTGTTTTATCTGATTTAATTTCAATATGTGTGAAGGAATGGACAGCTATTTTGAAGAGAACAAAAGACATTATGGTAGGCATTGTTGATTTTCCTACATTGTTGATTTTTGAAGGCCTGTAATGGTTTCATTCTTTTGTTTTGATCATTTTTGTTTGGTTTTTTTTTTTTGGTACCAGGGATTGAACTCACAACTTAATGCTTGCCAGGCAGGTGCTTATGCCCCTGAGCTAAATCGCCAGCCCTTGATTTGTTTTATACTATTTTTTTTGTTTGAATTCATTGTGTGTGAAGATATAGACAACTATTTTGAAGAAAAGAAGAGATTTGGTAGCCACTGTTGATTTCCTGTTGTATTGAAATCCTGTGTTGCCTGCATTATTTTGTTCTGATCTGCTTTGTTCTATTATTTATTTTATTCTCTTTAAAATAAAAAGTTTAAAAAAACAGTATGTACAATATACTCTAACTTATTTTTGTTATACATGTGCTGTCATTTTAAATATTTAACTGTATATATAAAATATAAAGTCCATAACTATTAAAAGTGATTACCTCTGAACAGAATTGAAGCATAAGATTTTTCTTTGCTTTTTTTTTTTTTTTTTTCTTTTTTCCTTTCCTTTCTTTTGGTACTGGGAACTGAACTCATGACCTGGCTCCTGCCAGTCTGGTGTTGTGCCACTGAGCTATATCCCTGGCCCTGGAGCATATGGTTTCACATTTTATTTTACAGATCATTTAAAATTTTACAATTTTTAATGTTTTAAGAAGCAAACCAGAAACAATTAACTTTACCCAAATATTAAAAACCCACATACGTATTTTAGTGCCAAGGTTTATCAATGCTGCTAGTAAAATGCTATGGGGGGGGGGGAGAAGTGTTCAGAGTTGGGAACAAAGAGAAAAAGAACCAGGCCCAGCCATCTCTTCCTCCTATCCTATTCACGCTCACTTTTTTTCCATTTCAGACAGCAAACTGGATCCAAATTAATTTCAAGTGAGATAAGACTCCAGAAATTTCTGAGATGAGATGTTATCTCTCAGCCAGCAAATGCACAAAGGGGTAAAAGGACAGGGCAGAGGCAGGCCATGTCCATAAGCAATAGAGAGGAAAAGAAATTTTCCTCGTCCGGGCTGAGACAGTAATTTCTGTTTATGGGAAGACCTTTCTGTTCTTACGCTTATGTTAGGCATTCCCAAACAGTTCTTTCACCACAAATATTAGATGCTTATTCTTAGGCATGGAAATTGACCTGGTTACCCCCAGAATATAACTCAAGACCAGGGAAACAGAGAAGTAATTTTCAAGCTATGCTTCAAGCAAGGTATGATTCTCAGAGTTTCAAAGGTCCTTATTCTGAAGTATCTTTAATTTTTCAGACTGTTCCATAGCTAACACTTTAGCTCAGTCTGACTGAAAATTAGGTGAAAAACTCTTGCTATAAAGTCATTTTAAAGAAGTTATTTCTAATGGTAGTTTTTTGAAGAAAAAAAAGCAAAAATGTACTATCTGATTTTCAGATTACCCTACTGTTAACTCCTCATTAAGAACTCAAGCCCTGATTTCAGTAAACTAAAACATACAAAACTATGAGCTTTATCTGCTCTTTCTTGACATAAAGTCAAAAAGGAAAACAAAAATTGTTCATTTCAGCCAATTCCATAACCAGGTCAATTTATATCACCTCCCTTCCAAGCCTAACAGTAAACATCTAATATTTGTGATAATATCATACATTAAAATACCTCACAATTATTTAACATGAAACTTATATTTTGTGAACTGCACCCTGAAGCTACTTTCCACATATAAAATAAAATCATATATATTAAGTTACAAGCAATGTAAGCTTTTTCCAATCATACCCATTATTCTTAATACCTTCAATATCAATATGTCAGTAACAAAACACATAGCTAGTAGCCTTTTTCCCCTTACACTAGGAATTCAACCCAAGGCTTTTGTACTGAGCTACATCTCCAGCCCTTTTTCAATTTTTAGACAAGCCCACAATAAGTCCTTAAATTATCCAAGTTTGGCTCAAACTTATGATCTTCCTGTTTCAAAAGCTGGGATTACAGATTTGTGTCACATCAGCCAAGAACACAGGCTTGGGGGCTGGAGATATAGCTCAGCAGCACAAGTACCTGTCTGGCAATTGCAAGGTCATGAGTTCAATCCTCAGTACCAAAAACAAAAACAAAACAAAAAAAAATGAAACAAACAAAAACAACAAAAAACACGCAGGCTTTTGAGTTGGAAACACCTGTATTCAAATGCCCCAATTTTCCATATGACAATGATGAGACCTCTGGCAAGGTGCTTAACATTTCAGGCTCAGTTTTCCCATCTGCAGAATGGGGGACTATTACTGTCTTTGTCATAGGGTTGCATAAAAAAATTAAATGCATGTAAAATTGCTTGGTGCAGAGCTTGGAACTCTGACTGTTCTATAAATAGAGGGAATTCTTGGCCACTATTAATATTACCTTCTTTCCCTAGAACGTGATACACATTTTAAATAACAGCTATAGGAAAATCTGTATGTACTGCTTTGCAAGGATCCCTAAAACACTGTTAAGTGAAAAAATGCAATTTTAAAACAATAGTATAATTGAGCTTTTGCTAAAAAAAGAGAGGTACACACATGCAAATGCAACAGGGAAAAGTATTAGAAATGGTTATTCATGGGTTAAAAATGAATAGAAGTGATAAAACATAAACATTGCTTAAACATGAACTTGTATTTTTAAAATCTTTTAATTCAATGATTCAAATATGACAATAAAGCAAAATGTTATAATGTTATAAAAAAAATCAGAACTTGTTATGTGCCTATACCTCATTACAGTGCAGAAAGGATAAGCCATTTAGACAGTGAATAGAAATAGATCAAAATTTTACCAATGGGTCTGAATTCCCTCTTTGGTCTTTTATATCTAAAAGTTTTGAACTAAAAAAACACTTTTCATTGTAAATGAATACAAAATTTGGGCTGTATTTAAAAATCATCTTTCATTTGGTTGTGTTGCCTGACAAAGTTAGTTTCTTAAAAGCTTAAGCATAAGGGCTGGGGATTTAACTCAGCAGCATAAGTACCTACCTGGCAAACATGGATACAATACTACCCAGTAGCAAAAACACAATGACATGGTAAACACCTCCCAAGCACATGGAAGTCTCTTATGAAATAAAATAGACTACTAGACAGAAACACTATAAAATAAGATTATTGTTACCTCAATATTTTTCTTGATGTAGAGAAAACTGAGGAGGCAAAAACCAACAAGGATCAACAGAAAAATTCCTATATTTTAAAAGAATTATAGTATATTTTTTAAAATTCACACAGAAACATTAAAGCCATTTTACTACAATCCAACAATTTATCATTTATAAGTAATTTCATTCTTCTGATAATCCCATTAAATAAGTAATTATTCTTTCCTGCCTAGAGCCCCCAACCTAAAGATATATGAAACTGTAGAACCAAGAGTCATGTCCCCAATCCTGACTCTATATACAAATTCTTTAGCCACTGTCCCATATCACAATGAATTTAATATCACATATTTATGTTCAAACATACTACAAAGAGCAGTCACATTTCTTATCTGCTTATAGCATTCATACCAGAAATCTATGATCTCTTTTTTGTACCTCATTCTGACAGGCACATCAGGGCATGGGTCTTTTTTTACAGACAACTTAGCAAGATCAATAATCTTTCCAAAGATGACACAACCAACGAATACTAAAGTGGCAGCATAACCAGGCGGATGACCAAGCACACAAAAAATCACAACACTACAAAGAGTAAATAAAGGAATTAAGGATAACTGGGACACACACACACACACACACACAAAACTTGCACGCATACAAACAAATTCCGTTAGACAGGTGAAAGGCCATCAAGATGTGAGCAGCATGGTCCAGGGAGTTAAAAACAAAGGCAACTCAACATTCATTCAACAGACATTTACTATCACCCAATCTGTGCCAGGAGTTCAGCTTCACTAGAAATATAAATAAGACAGTGCCAATCTTCATGAAGTGATGACTAGCAAAGAAGACTAAGTAACAGAAAAAGTACCCCAAATGGGACAGAAACAGAAGGAGGACTATGAAGACTCTTTGCAAAGAGAGGTTGGTAGAGAAAAAGTCAGTGGTGGGATGAGGAGTTTCACAAGTGGATAGCTGTGGTGGGAACTGATTTTAACAGGAAGAACAGCACGTGCAAAGACATGGAGACAGGAAACTGAATTAGCCTGGTGGAACACAAGGTGAATACTAGGGGTGACAAAAGAGGAGACTTTAAATTGGGATTGAAGGGGTAGTGGTAAAGAACACAAAGGTTTGGACTCTGCTACCCAAGCTGAGGAACACTAATAAGAGATGTTAAGTAGGGTAGCGGCATGCTTAGGAAAATATTTCAAAATGCTTATTCCGGCAAGAGGACAGACTTCCAGAGGGTAACAGTGAAGTCACAGAGATTGATGGAGACACTACTGCTAGTCCAGGTAGGGATGAAGAGGAAAAAATACAGATTCGCAAAATACCGAGGAGATAAAGACCAAACAGAACTACTGACTATGGAAATGAGAGAAAGAAGAGTTCTTTTAGATCTCAACTTGGGCAAGCACATATAAACACTGATGGCCAAATGACACGTGACACAAGACAAATCTATAGGACCATCCCAACAATGTGAGAGCCCTAATATGGGAACTGGTTGTTGGGGAAAGGGATGAGGGAAGTCAGAGGGAGGAGGACCAAAGCCTATTTGGTGAAGGGACCCACTGACATGTGAAGACAGTGGACAGTCATTAGCATACAGGTAGCTACTGAAGATAAGGAGAGAATACACAGAATGAGATAAACTTTAGGTAACAATACTCAATGAGTAGGTGAGAGGAAAAGGTGAAAAGACAAATGAACCCTTGAAAGTAAGCAATGAATCACATAGGTTGATGCTGATCAAAGGAAGAGAAGAAAATATTCAAGAATTATACTTCTTAGAGTAAAATCTTCTAGAAGGTCTTCAAAACAGGAATGGACTACTGCGTGAGGAAAGGAATCACGTCCTCAAGTAAATGGCCTCAGGCAGAAGCTAAAGGTCTTGAACTGAGGAGGCATGCAATGACTGCACAGGGTGCTCTGGCAAGCCATCTCCCAACAATCTCTCCACTAATCTGTTCCTCCTTCCTCCCTTCCAAAAACCAGACTGTGTGCCTATGCATTTCCACCCCTCCCCACTGCTGACCATCTGCTATGCTACCATCAGCCCTTCACTCTCCTCTTCCTCCTCCTCCTCCTCCTCCATATGGCCCATACATCAACCCTAAAATGGGAAAACTATGTTATCTTGTGCTCCACCTTTTACTACTGAACATTTTCACTCTCCTACTACCCCTACAAAAAGATCTCTGGGTCTATCACTTAACAAAAATAAAATTTGGCAGACGCCATCTGATTTATTGAGAGCTTATGCCAGCTCTTCCTTCCTTCCTTCCTTCCTTCCTTCCTTCCTTCCTTCCTTCCTCAGTTTTCCATTCCCTCCTCCTCTTCCATAGGGCCTGACCCAACAGAGCAAGCCCTGCCTACTCTTTTCACTTTTGTAATGAGACAGAAGGTTAACAGAACACACACTGCACAGAGAACCAACAGGATCTGTGTTCTACACTCAGGTATACTAATTAGCTGGCAACCTCTACATCACCCCTGGGACCTCACTTCTTCTGAGCCACCCTGACACTAAGTAGGTAATTCTCCTGCATACATGTTGTCAAAACCTATTCTCCTTTGTAGTGCTTATCACAATAACTTAATGTTAACATTAATAGCTGAACTGGTATCTTTCCTACCTACATCCTAGACTGCAAATTCCCTGAAGGCAGAAAGCATATAGACCTGCCTCATCTGTGCAAAATAAACTCATTAACACTAAAACATAGTAAGATTAATTCCTAAGACACTGCTCTCAGTACTGTTACTTAACCTAAGTAATAAAATTACTAGCACTTACCAAATTACACAACTTTAAGCAGCAACTCTATGTATTATCTCAAACACACATATGTTCTACATATACATTTACATGAAAAAGAGTAAGAGGAACTTGTTTTCTAAGATTGTTACAGTTTTCTTGCCCATTCCCATGAAAAGGAAGTTGGATCAGTTACCTACATTTCAGGACTGAAAGTTGTGTGCTAAAGTTGTGTATAAGCTAAATGTGCAAGTGAGCATCATGAATCAGTGATCCCAATTTGACATTAATACTTTCCTATGTACCTGTTTAGGTTAATACCCAATGAATATCCATTGGGTCTTTAGGTTTAAAGCTCTTCCTTAACACTAGTAAGTCATGATACACACACTTCAAGAAAATCAACTTTATCGGCCATGTGACACTTCAATAGTATTTTTAAATATTCCATATAAGTCAGGGTAAAACGTGTGCTGGTTGAGCAATTACAAGTAACCACTGTGCCCTATCAGATCTCTTTCAAACGTAAAAATTTCTTATTTCACCAAAGTAAGTTTAAGTTTTGTCAACCTTCCTTTTGTGGGAAATGTTAATGAGTACTATGTAAATCAGCATGGAGATTCCTCACAAAACTAACAATTGAACTATCAATTGATCCAGCTATACCTTTCAGGTATATATTCCTGAATTAAGGCATATTACAGGGATACTCATGCTTATAGCAGCACAATTCACAATAGCTAAGCTGTACAAATAGACTAGATGTCCAGCAACTAATGAATGGACAAAGACAATGTGATACATATACACAATAAATATTATTGAGCTATAAAGAAAAATAAAATCATGTAATTCATATGAAAATGGATGGAACTGGAGATCAACTGTTGAGTGAAATAAGCCAGATTCAGAAAGTTGGAATTCACATGTTTTGTTGTATGAGAAACCAAATAAATAGAGGAGAGATGACAGGAAAATAGAAGGTAGTCTTTTGGAGATGGAGAAGGGAGCATGGGTAGGTCACAAAAAAGGGAGAGGTGGATAATGAGACTGAAAATGATTCAGGTAACAAACTTCATTATTCTGTAATACCAACATTCAGTAATTTTTACATGATCATATGGTCATGGCAACACTATCAGAAATAGCCAAACTGAAAACAACCCAAATGTTCATCAACTGATAAAGAAAATGTGTTCTATCTATTATAACTAAATATTTGACAATAAAAAATGAAATACTAATTGATACTGCAACTTGAATGAATCCTGAAATCATTATATAAAATAAATTAGTCACAAAAGGCCATATACCATATGAGGCTATGTGATTAAAATTTCCAGAATAGGGAGAAGTCAAGATGGCCGATCAGTGAGCAACAAAATACAGAGCCTCCTGGGAGAAACAACTCACCTGCCAGAATAAAACACCCTGGAGAGACCCAGACAGAGGGAGATGGATCCTCTTGACATAGGAAGAAATTAAAATGTAAAAAAGCTCATCAAATACATCAGGACTACAACTGAAACAGCTAAAAAATTACAGGACACAATGTTTTTGCTTGTGGCTACCAGCCAAGTTTGCAAAGGCCTGAATCTGCTGCAGTGGGCAGAGTTGCCCAAACTCATTCCTGCCACCACTCACAGGAAGCACAGCAGTGCTGAAGTTGGGGGTTGGTGAGCCCAACGGAGAGCGGAGCCAGCAAAGGGACCTGCATTAATCCATGGTCAGTACTGGGATTGGGACCCCCCCTCTGTGGGAAGGGCACGATCAAATGGTGGACATGTTGGCAGGAGAAGCCTGAACTGGGAGCAACAGTGACTTCAGTTGGTTCCTCCCTCCCCAAAGCAGATTCGTGGGATTTGCTTGGACTGGGCCACGCCCCTGGCTGGGACCCAATGAGCCATCCCAAATCAATTCCCTGTGCCTAGCAAGCACTAACCGGGGGAAGGACTCTGCAGTTTGGTTGGCCTTGTGGGGAGGGGAAAGCATGCACAGCCTGCTTACACTTCAGTGATAAGAGCAGTCAGGAGAGGGCAGAGATCCCTCACCAGCCAGCCTGCTTCAGAGGAAACGTGGCTGACAGGGAAGGGGGCTGGGACCTGCACTGTAACCTGTGTGGAGGAAGCCAGGACCATGACAGGAGAGAGAAGCAGGAGGAGGCCCCCAGCCCAGAACCCTGAGAGCCCTGCTCCAGGAGAGGGAAAAACAAGGGAGACTGAGAGCAGCAAACATGCAATGGCAAACATGGCTTCAATGGACATTAAAATATTATCTTCAGGACCTTGTAGATGAGCTCAAAACTGAAATACTAAATCAGGTAAAGCAGGATATGAGTAGAGTAATAAAAGAAATGCTCTCAGGGAGCATCTCTCAGAAAGATACAGACAGAAGAAGGGAGGAACACAAAAAAGGAGAGAAACATTCAATAAAGAATATAAATATAGAATACATGAAGCAGATTCAAAGAGACTATCAGGAAATTAAAAACTCCATTGAAAGCTGGCAAAACTCCTTAAAAGAAACTAAGGATAGACTATCAAAACTTGAAGACAAGTTTGCAATGTGTGATCATGAAAGGAAAGATCTCTTAAAAACAACAAGGAAACAGGCAGTAACAATACAAAGGCTAGAAGATGACAAGAGAATCTACAATTTAAGAATAAGAAACATGAATGAAGAAGCAGGAATACATACAGGCGAATTACAAAG
>PVLA01020449.1:0-10235 GCA_004027455.1 Hydrochoerus hydrochaeris
TACCAATGGATTAATCCACTGATAAATGGACATGAGCTAATCACCTTCCAAAAGCCCCATCGCTGGACACATCAGAATTTTGGGTGACATTTTGATCTAGATAATAGCAATTGCAAGAGGTAATATTATTTGAGAGCTGGGGATTTAACTCAGCAATATAAGTGCCTGCCTGGCAAGCATGAGACTGCAAGTTCAATCTCCAATACAAAAAAAAAGTAATACTTTTTGTTTAGCTATCTCTTATTTATATCTTAAAGTGAGAATCATTATCTGTTCCATGAAGAAAATTTGAAATTTTTTAGAAAATGTCATCAAGAAAGATTATGTCTTCTTATGAATAAAGAAGCCATGAAATAAGAATCAAATGTGTTCATTGCAAAGATCACACATATCAGAAGTTTCAAACAGTGAAGGAGACATTGTGTTAGTGCATACTCTGTGTCACTGGGTGTACAAACTCATGATGGATTCAAAAGAGAGTCAGGAATAAAAATGCAATGAATTCTTTAGTGTTTGAGTTAACTTTAATCTGTATAATTGCCATATATATTTAAAAAGTGTTCATGTCATTCCAGTACATACTCAGAGTACATTGTTTTACTTGGAGGTTTTCAATCATAAATCAGTGCATCATGAAGCAAACAAAATACAGAGTTCACTACAGCATGAGAATCTGTGAAGCTAAGTATGGAATTATCCAACTTTTTTTTTGCATTAGTCTAATAAAAAATCTTAGCAGATATTTCCACTATATTTGAGATACAAGATGTTAACTTAATTTGGAACTCATTCTGGGGTGGCATGCTTTATTCCGTATGTAGACTAAATCTTTGGAAACACTTTTGTCTTGTATCATATATGATATTTATTTACTTGCAGCCATTATAACCAACACATTCTTCCCACTGCAATCTTATGCACCTTCAACACCCAGAAACTATTATAGATGTTCTCTTACTAATTCTCTGATTAATTTTGCTTCATTTTAACTGTTTAAAAATCTCTCTGGTATAAGAAACCAAAAGAGTAAATAGGATCTAAAACGTACAATAGGTAATGTAAAATGGGAAGAAATTGTTCAAAAGGAAAGAGGAACTAGGGTGGGGAAAGGGGAAAGGAAGGGAAGGAAAAGAAAAGTAAATACAAGTTAGTTATACTATGGGTTTCACTTAGTTCAGTGCAAAGAAAGATTTGTGCTAATATTGTTTGGAGAGTTTTTATGCCCATAGCTTGCTCTCTGAGTAACTCCTTTGGAGATAACAATACTTAATGTATTAACTATTGTTATTCCTCTATGATTTTCTTTATAAATAATTGTTTTATTTTTCCCCAGAAAATAAAAATAAATAACTAAATAGTGAATTTTACCTCTTCAAGTCTAAGTTCTACCAGAACTTTTGCATGAATTTTCTTATTTGCATCTAACAAAAGTTGCTGTATAGTCCAGAATATTGATTGTGGCTTGTATTACATAAGTACAACATTTATTGGTTTTAGCTCAGTGAAAAGAGTACAGTTTGATATAAGAAGTCATGATAAAGAAGGAAACAAATTGAAAAGTACTTCTACTTTTTAATAGTAAGGTGCAATGATGGTGTATTAAAGACTGAGACTGAATATTGGGTGGGAATTTTGAATCAATGAGTTAAGGTTCTCTTGAGGGCATCTTTTACTTCTTGGTTGCACAGGCTGTAGATCAATGGGTTCAGCACTGGGATCTCCAAGGTATAAAACACAGAGGCCATTTTATCAACATCAAAAGCATGGCTGGATTTGGGCTGCAGGTAAATGAACAGCAGTGTGCCACCGAACACCACCACCACAGTCAGATGGGAGCTGCAGGTGGAGAAGGCTTTGTACCTCCCCTCAGTTGAGTTCATCCTGAAAATGGCCACAAGAATAAACATGTAAGATATTAGAACAATCAGGAATGAGGACAGCAAGTTACAGCCAGAGAAAATCAAGATTATCAGCTCTAATTCAAGTGTATCAGAGCAGAGCATGGTAATCAGAGGGAGACAGTTGCAGTAAAAATACCTGATGATGTTAGAGCTTCAGAAGGGCAATGTAAACAACTTCACTGTGAGCAACAGTAACACAAAGGTGCTGTAGATGTAGGGAACAATAACCAAACCCAACACACCCTGTCTGCCATGATGAACATGTACATGAGAGGTTTGCAGATGGCTGCATAGCAATCATAGGCCATTGCTGAGAGTATGAACAGCTCAGTCATGATGAAAATCTCAAAGAATTCCAGCTGGGTGGCACAACCACTGTAGGAAATGGTATTTTTGTGTACTACAAAATTTACCATCATCTTTGGGCCAGTGACAGTGGAGTAAACAAGATGAGTTATTGATAAATGTCTAAGGAAAAAATACATGGGTTTGTGTAGCTTAGAGTCCAAATGGGTCAAGATGACCATGTTCAGGTTGCCCATCACTGTGACCAAGTATATGATGAGAAAGATTGCAAAAAGTGGCCCCTGGAGGCTAGGGTTTTCAGTGACCCCCATAATAATAAATTCAGTAACCTGAGTTACTGAAGTATAATTGAGCTTCTCCATATGGTTCATCTTGGTAACTTGTATAAGGATAAAATCAACACCAATTATATTTGAAATGCCATCTAAGAGAATTTGCAGTATGGTGAGATATAGATATAGACATAGATCACATATTAATTAGACTGTTAGGCTTCCCACCAGGTCAAAATCACACAGATCTATGAAACACTGAATGGCAAGATATGTCAAAGTGGTTGTTTCCACGCAGATGATGTTACTACATCAACAGAACTGTATTTGTTATTTTAGCTTTTTAAATTTCTCATGTAATTTGTGAAACAGACATCTGCATCTAAACAATGAACCTTACCTTAATGTCAATTGTCAGATGTGCTTAAAGGAACAAGAGTAGAAAGACTTTGAAAACCTCTGTTGAATATATCCTTCAATACATCTCAGCTTATTTACTGATCATAAAATCCAGTACACTAATTTGAGCATATTAATGTTGTTAATATCTCCACCTGCTTTTGCCACATCTGTCCATGTTGCATGATGAATCACTACTCCTAACAACCCCACATATTCCCTGCTACAGAAAAGGAATGGACCAAATAATGTGATTATGCATCTTTTATCCTCCCTTCATGGATAATAATGAGAAAAATGCACCACAGAAAAAAGAATGCAAATGAATTTCAACAACTAAAGTGTGTACATTTGCTGCCAGCCAATTTTCTAAGCATTTTACAAATATTAATATGACCCACACAATACACTAGGAAAAAGGTAGCAATAGCACACCCATTGAAAAGCAAGGAAACAGGTTCAGAGAACTGAGTAACTTAATAAGCTTCACTTAGACTATTACTGATGAAGACAGGGTTCAAATAGTGCCATTCTGCCTCAGAATTTTAATCACCTGAATGTGGTGACCCCATCCTGAAATCCCAGCAATTTGGCAACTGAGGCAAGAGAACCACAAGGTTGCACTCAGCATGGGTAACTTAGCCACTTAGCAAGCTCCTGTCTTATATAAACAAATGAATAAGTAAATTTTAGAAGACATAAATGAATAATAAAGTCTAGAGGTGAAGCACAGTCTAAGAGGCCAACTCTTCATGAAGGAGACTCTGAAGAGATGGGAAGCAGGAATGGAATAGAAGAAACACTAGAAGAATAATGGCAAAATCCTGGTTAAAACAGATGCCTGAAGCAATGCGCTGGTGAAAATAATGGATAACTGAAAACTAAGCTGTTCTGAATGCCAGGAGCACTGGGAAGTGAACAGCAGGGTCATCCTGATTTGTCATCCTTTGGAGGACAAGTACTTTTGTACATTTGAAGGCCATCTCAGATAACTGGTTATAATGCATTTTAAATTACATGCTCTTAGAAACTTCTAAAGATGAATGTGTCTACTCACTTCACTGGAGTTCTGCTGCAGAATCCTCTGGTTCTAATTATGACAGGTTGTGAAAGAACTGATTCATATTTTCTTTTTCATCTTCAAGATTCATTCTATTGAAGATTAAATGCAATTTCTGTATAAACAAATTGCACATAATTACCTGAAGAAGAGTGGTTTGTGTATCTGTTAAATAACCTCCAATTAGTCCATTGTGAAAGTAACTTAATGCAATAAAAAAGATCATGTAGTATCACTAAACACCAGAAGCCACAAATATTCCTTTGTGATCATTCAATTACACAATGTCCTGAAATTATTAAGCAGTGGCTGTTTGTACAATGCATGAATAAATATATGATTAAATTCCAAGAAATATGTCACACAACATTCAGTGATGAAATTCATTTATTGAGAAAGTTTTTGGGCATAAGATCATAAGTTAATGTTATACAATGTCCTAGGAGATGTATAATTTTGGTAAAAAAAAAGTGTCCATTATTTCCTTATATGTATATGTTTTATCTTTACTTTCAAGCTATTTTAAGAATTTGTCTTTTTCATTGATTTTCAGAAATTCAACGATATCTATTTGCTGTTATGTTGTCAGAAATGATAGGATTTCATTCTTTTTCATGGTTAAATAATATTGTACCATCTATATGTACCATGTATGTGGAACACTTAGGCTGTGACGCTCGCTTGGGTATTGCAAAAGTGCTGCAATAAGCATGGGTGGCCAAATGTCTCTTTGATATACTGATTTCCTTTTGTTGCTTGTTTGAGGTTTTTTTTGTTGTTGTTGGTATATGCCACAAAATAGGAAAACTGACTCCTGTAGTAAGTAGCTCTGTTTTCACTTTAGTTTTAGAAGCTCTGTGCTATTCTCTGTAATGGCTATACTAATTTACATTTCTGCCAATAGTAAGAGTTGCTTTTACCCCAAATCCTATTCAGCACTGTTTGTATGTCTGTTAAATTTTTTAATAGTACATATGTGCAGTTATATATTTGCACTCATGTTAGGGTGTAGCTGCATGAATTTAACATACCCTAATTCTTTTCCTTTCTTTTCCCTCCCTCTCCTAGCCCTCTGTCTCTAGATTCCCTTCTCATTTTTCAAAAATCTATTTCCCTGTTTCCTGTTTATTACTTTTTATTTTGTTCTTTAAAATTGTGTTATATCTTGGGTTTCTCATATAAGACAGCTTACTGGGTTTTGTTTTCTTTTTTTACTGAAGTCATTATAATAGGTGTGAGATGATGATTCATTGTAGTTTTAAACTTCATTTCCCTGATGGATAAAGGATTTGATCATTTTTCCATAAATTTGTGGGTCTTTTGAATTTCACATTTTAAAAAATGTCCACTCATACAAAACTCTCCTTATCTGCAAAGCATTTTTTATTAGATTAATACTTCAGAATTTGTTTCCCATTTGGCAGGGTTGTCTCTCTGTTACTCTGTTTCATGTGCTGTGTTGTGTGCTGTCAGTTTGATATAAACCCATTGGTCTATGGTCAATTTTGTTTTATGTGCTTTTGGTGCTTTATGAAAATAAAGCAAACAAACAAAAACATAACCAACATCTACAAGTATTTCTCCAGATTTTAGTTCAATAATTTCCAATCATACTCAGCTCTTTCATCTATTCTTAGTTCCTTTTTGCCTAGGGTTATAGGGATTAAGTGTCAAACTTCAGAATGTAAATATTCAGTTTTTCCAACACCATTTATTAAAGGTACTGACTTGTTTCTTTGTTCCTTTGTTTGTTTTCAGCTTTGTTGAACATTCATTGATTATACATGCAGAGAGTTATTTCTGGCCCCTCTAGTCTGTTGTGTTCATCTTATTTTATGCCACAATCATGCTATTTGATTATTATGGCAATGTAGAATATTTTGAAGTGAAATAAGATTTCATCTTTACCATTTTTATTTTTTCTTGAGATTTTGTGACTAGGTAAGATCTTTGTACTTCCACATTAATTTTAGAATTACTTTTCCAGTTATGTGAAGAAAGTCATTGACATTTTGATATGCATTTACTTGAAGTTATAGATTGCTCTGGACCCTGTAAACATATAAAAGAGATTTTTTTTTCCATCAATGAAGGTGGCAGGTCTTTTTTCCTTGAGTCCTCTTCATTCTCCTCCACCAGAATTTTTAAATTTTCACTGAAGATTTTTCTCACCTTCTGGATTAAATGTATTCCTAGATATTTTCCTTGTTGGAGCCATTTTATTTGAAATTGTTTTCATGACTTTTTTTTCAATAAGTTAATTATTGGTTGATAGCAGTGCTACTGAGTTTTGTAAACTTGCTGAATTTATTTTCTTATTCTAACTTCTGAGATTTCACTTTTTATCATGAAGTGATGTAGAATTTTACCTAATATTTTGTCATAATCACATGCTTTTTACCTCATGCTTTCTTGATGTGCTGTATTAGGTTTATAGATTTGTGTATGTTGAACCATCCTTATGTTCCTGGGATAAAACCTTGAAAACAAGAGACAGGAGCCAATGAATAAAAGAAGAAAAAACAGGTGATATTGCAAGTGACACCATGGAAATACAAAGGATCTTAGGGATTTTTATAGACAGCTGTATTCCAACAAATCAAAAACTCTAGAAGAGTCTCTAGTGTAAAAAGTAATAAGAAATACAGGAGTAATAAAACCCAAAAATGTGTAATTGTAAAAAAGAGAGGAAAAGACAGTGCTCTAAAGGATATAACTGCATGTGTTTAAGTGTGTAAGTTTTTGTTACTAAGTTTTTGTTGGATCGTTGAGCAAAACTGTTTGCAGTCTCACTGTTTGAATGTCCATTTTGTATGCTTTAATTTTGTAACTTGAACAACTATTTATAAGAGGACAACCTGTAATTTATTAACTAAAAAAATAAGAAGAAATGTAGGAGTAAAAAACCCAAAATGTATAATTGCTATTGTAAAAAAGAGAGAAAAAGAAAGTGCTCTAAAGGATACAACTGCATGTATTTTTAAGTGTGTACGATTGATAACTATATTACTAAGTTTTTGTTAGATCATTGAGCAGAACTGTTTTCAGTCTCACTGTTTGAATGTCAACTTTGTGTGCTTTAATACTGTAACTTGAACAACTATTTCTAAGATGACAGTATGTGATTTGTCAACTAGTGATTTCTTAATGTTTATTTTGTTTTATTTTATTTGGAATTTTGTATTATTGCTTCCCTTTTTTCTGTTTTTTTTCTCTTTAAATAAAAAAATTTAAAAAAATAATAAAGCCCATACACCATTAAAAAACCTCTAGAAGTTATCATCAGTTTCTGGGCATATATAACATGCAAAATCTGAATCATGAATACCTAGAAAACCTGAACAGATCAGACACTATGATGTTGAATCAGTAATAAATATTCCAAACAGGAAACAGAGCCAGATGTCTTCATTTGGATTTCACCAAACTTTTCAAGATGAAGGAATATAATTTCTTCCCAAAATATTACAAGAAATTGAAAGGCAAGAAGTTTTTCTACACTCCTTATAGGCATGAGAATTACCCTGATGCTGAAATCAAACAAGACAGAATAACAAAGCAGTAGCAAAATCACAGACAAATATTCTTGGTTTTTTGGTTTTGTTGTTGTTGTTGTTTTTTGGTACTGGGGAATCAAACTCATGACCTCATGCTTACCAGGCAGGCACTTATGCTGCTGAGCTAAATCCCCATTCTTGTAATAAAAATTCTCAGAAAATCTTCAGCTAATCAAATTCAGAAGTACATGAAAATATTATGTTGAATTTAAAGAAAAACTTTGTGAATGGCATTTATTACACACAATATGCAGTTCAGTGTGATATTTCAATGTGTAAATAGTATGCAATGATAAAAATCCAGAGCTTTTACTCTAATGAATCCAAATGACCTATTGTGTGTGATAATAGGCAATGTTTAGCCAGTCCACAGTGCTGCATGGCTGTGTTGTACCAATGGGCTCACTGAACTTTTCTTTAGGAAGCAATCCTCATGAATTACTGTCACCCTTCTTAGTGTAGTTAATAAGTGACTTAGGAAATACTTAAAACTCTGAAAATAATTACTAATTTGCTTTTTATTTGATGAAGGACACTGACTTCACTGATGAGTTTGCAGAAGCAAAGACATTTTATCCATTTTTCTAAACATCATTATTTTATAAAGTGAATTTGAAGGATAAAATAGATATAATCAAGCAGAGAATGTTTATATATTCCTTAATGAATAAAATCACTCATTGTGTTGCATAAAACAAAAGGATATTGAATATGCAAAGACAAAAATGATTAATATGCAACATAAAACAAAATAGGAAAACTTTATGTACTCTGCATTATCCTAATACCAAAACTAGGCAAGGCCCAGCAGTAACAATAAAAAGTGATAGATTAATATAACTTTAACATAAATGTAAAATTCTCTGCAAAATTCTGGTTGCAGATATTGACCAGTAACAGTGCCGTTAATTTGTTGTTCAGTGGTTTGGAGCTAAAGCAAGCTTTTCTTGAACAACTTTTTAAATTTTATTTTAAAGAGGATAAAACTAATAACAAAACAGAACAAAGCAGATCAGAAGAAAACAATGTAAGAGACACAGATTTTATAAAGACAACTGGAGATCATCACTGTCTATCATAATATCTCTTGTTTTCTTCTAAATAGTTGCCCATATCTTCACACACACACAATGAATTCATACAAAACAAAATAATATTAAACTGATCAGAACAGGATGATGAAGGCATTTTAAGCCTTCAGAACCAGACTATGACAAATCAACAACAGCTGCCATAATGTCTCTTGTTCTCATCAAAATAGCTGTCCATACCATCATGTATGTTGAAATTAAACAACATAAAACATGCTAAAATCACTCTGAACAAAGAATAATTGTATTTCTGGATTTCACAGAGTGATGCTACAGGATCAGCACTGGGTACTGTAGTGTCTCTTTCTTCAAAGTAGCTGTTCATTTCATCATGCATTATATAACCTATTCTCATAAACTTCTTAGGAGAAGTTCAATGCATGTATGAGTCTCTACATGTATACCTATACTTTCTGTATTAGAGAGAAAAACAAAACAAAAAAAATTCCTAGAGAAGCATAAAACCAAAAAGACAAATAAATAACAATAGTAAAGAGCCCAAAACACTGACAATATAGGCCTTACAACTATGTGTTAGGAGCAAAACTAGGGTTGTTATTTTACATAATGATCTTCAAGAGTTCCTCAGATCACCATACAATAATATGCACAAATGTTCCAATCCTATGAATGTTAGCTATTTTGTTTCAAAAACTTATAGAATTTGTAACACAATCATCTTAGCTATCCTAAGTGTGTTTATATAATTTTAGATGTCTTTTTCTTTTTCCTTCCTTTTTCTTTTTCATTTTCCCTGAGATATTATTTTCCCCTGTAAGCAGATTCTTATCCTTTCACTGTATTTATTGAGTTTTTTCTATCTTATATATTCTCACCATTTTTTACACTAGGGAGACTATATGGTATTTACATATGTGATTTATTTCACTTGTGAGTATGGTCTCATCATTTTTTATAGCTGAATAGTACTCCATTGTATAAAAATGCCACATCTTTTTTATCCATTCCTCAGTTGATGGGCATTTAGGTTGTTTCCAAGATCTGGCTATTAATTGTGCTGCTATAAACATGTGTGATGATGTTTTCCATTCTTCTGGGACTATGCCCAGAAGTGGAATAGCTGGGTCAGATGGGACTTCCAATCCCATGTATTTACTTGCCATTTGTATTTCTTCATCTGAGAACTGTGTATTCATCTCAGATGCCCAGTTTTGGAATGGGTCTTTGAATTTGGGGGATCTGATTTTTTTTTAATTCCTTGTATGTTCTAGACAGAAGTCCTATGTCTGAGGGACAATTCACTAGGATTTTTTTTCAATTTGTGGGTTTTCTTTTCATTATACTGGAGATTCTTTTGACATGCAAAAACTCTTTAATAGGATATGATCCCAGTTACTGACTCTGTGAAGTATTTTACGTGCAGTTTGATTCTTGTTCATGAATTCTCTACCAATCCCTGTGTCTTCAATATTTCTAACTATTTTGTCTCCCAACAGATTTTGTGTTTCTGTTTTAATATTTACATCTTTGATCCATTTAGACTTTAGTTTAGTACATGGTGATAGGCATGGGTCTAGTTTTAGTTTTCAGCATATGGAGAGCCAGTTTTTCCAGCATCATTTATGAAAGAGACTTATCTTTCTTCCAGTGAATGTTTGGTCCCTTTATCAAAGATAAGGTGGCTGGGT
>PVLA01020450.1:0-10235 GCA_004027455.1 Hydrochoerus hydrochaeris
CCCAAAGAATAGGACTCCTTTGGTTTTAATAAATAAAGATTATGGTGCTGTAAAATATGGTGAACCCCAGGAGGTGAGAGGTAGAGAAGGCTTTTCGTTTTCCTGCAGTGGAATTAATTTTCAGGACAGTGGAGAAAATGGATGCATAAGATCCAGATATAGTGATGAGGGACATTACTTGGGGGGAGCCAGCACAAATGAATAAAGTGACTTCAGCCTCATAAATGTCACTGCATGATAGGGCTAAAATTGTGGATGTGTCACAGAAAAAATGATGAATGACATTAGAGTTGCAGGAATGTTGTCTGCTCATGGAAACCACAGTAGCAGTGGAATCTATCAGCGAGCAGATAATGGCACATTCTTGTGGACATGATAACTGGATAGTGCAGAGAGCTGCAGATAGCTACATAGCAGTCATAGGCCATGGAGGAGAGAAGAAAGCATTCAGTAGCACCAAAAACTATAAAAAAGTACAGCTGAATGAAGCAGCCCAGGAATGAGATGCTTTTTCTGGAAGTCAGTAAAGTCTGTAAGGTCTTAGGGGTGATGACATTTGAGTAGCTGAGGTCAAGAAATGACAGGTGAGTAAGAAAAAAGTACATGGGTTGTGAAGCTAGGGATCCAGGTGAATGATAAGTGTCATCCCCACATTCCCCAGCACTGTGACCGGGTAGGTGAGGAGGAAGAGCAGGAAACAGACCAACTTCATCTCTTCAGATTTCATCAGCCCCAGGATAATGAAGTCAGGCTTATTGCTTGAGTTCACTCTGTCCATGGTGTGTGCTGTACTTATCTGTTAAATAATCATATCTGATATTTAGTCTGAGAGACTTCAAAAATATTTTCAAGTGTGAAACAAAATAATGTTAATAGACTAGTGTTTCTACAGATTATAAGAACTTTATCAGAATAAGTGAAAAATATAGTTATCATTTGTAGATATGGATATAATTCACATTTGCTGGTAATTTTTTAAAAGATTACAGGCTAGGTTACAGTGATGAATCTGGTAAAATTGTGAATGCTGTCATTATTCAACATATTCAAGCCATGTGAAGGTAATTTACTTAGATAATAGTGCACAGAGTGTAATATCTGAAATGAGAGCAATTCCATGCTAGCAGTGTGACTTTAAGCAGATATTTTCAGTGCAAAATCATTCCTTAGAAATCTTTTTTCCTGATTCTATTTTTGTTTTTTACCAAAACTGATGAAGGCAGTTTAAACTGAGTTTTAAATGTGTTATTTTCTGCCCCTTATTTCTCAAGGCTTTTTGATATTATCAATAAAATTCAATACTGTGAATTACAATAAGGCATATAAAGATTACTTCCACATACTATTAGTCTTAAAAAATCTTGAAACTGGAATTTCAGTTGGAATGAACTGTGCCCAGGATGGCTGTGATAAAGACAAGCTATTTCTCACATCCTCCTGCTGAGAACAGCACCATCCACCCTGTTCTCTCCTCCACTCAGGTGACTGTGCAGAGACGTGGTGCTGTCCCAGGAAATCACTGAGTCCCTCTGAACGGAGTCCACAGAGCCACCTGGGAGGTCAGGGTATGGTTTAGTGCTGAACAAGGAGGAAGGGAGCATGGAGGGGTCTGGAGGTAAAAGTAACTGAACCCAGGAAATCTGAGAAGCCTTATGCTTTCCACCACAAGGAAGTGTCCACACTTCCTGTGCAGACAAGTGGCAGCATGGACCTTGCACTCCGTTAACAGTATCTTCACTGAAATCTACTGTTCAATATAAAATTTATTTTAAAAAACATATTTTCAAATTATATTCATTTGCTAAAACTTTGATTCCACCAATTCTATATTCTAAATCATAAATCATGTTACTCAAGACAGGGCCTAAATAATACATGTTCCCCAATTTTTTTGACAAATTTTTCATTTTGTTTCACATGATCTAATAGTTTGATGTGAAAATTGATACTTATTGAGAGAAAATGTTGCTGAAATTTTTTTCCAGGCTTACCTCTTTCTTTTTTTTATTTTAAAGAGAATAAAACAAAAGAGGACAGATCTAATCAGATCAGAGCAGAACAATGTAAGCAACACAGCACTTCACAACAAGACAATTGAATATTAACAGTAGCTATCATGTCTCTTTCTTTGAAATAGTTGAGCTTAGCTTTACACACAATAATGTCAAACATACAAAAGTAGAATAAAACAACTCAAGAGAATGGAAGTATTGCAAGGCATCCTGAACCAAATAACAAAAGATGAACAATGGCTGCCATATTATCTCATTTTCCATAAAAATTTTGTTTTTACTATCATATATATTAAATTTCAATAACACACAACATGGTGGAACCAATGGTAATAGAAAAACAAGAGCATGGTAGGACTTCAGAGCAAGATGATAGTAAATCAACAATGGCTGCCATATTGTCTTGTCTTCAAAGTAGCTATTCATAAGATCACATATATTAAGATCAAACAAAACAGAATAAAACCATTTGAACCAATGAATGAAAGCATAAGACATCAAAGCAATATAGTGGTGAACCATGATTTCCATAAAAACTTCTGTACTCTTAGCATTTCTTACACTAGGGAGAATGGTATTTATACATGTGAGTTTGATTTATTTCACTTATGAGTAGAGATTCAAGTTGCATCCATTTATTTATAAATATCTCAATGTGATCATTCTTTATAGCTGAGTAGTACTCCATTGTATAAAAGTACAAAAATTTTTTTATCCATTCCTTGGTTGATGGGCACTTAGGTTGTTTCCAGGATCTGGCTATTACAAATTGTGCTGCTATAAACATGGGTGGACATATATCACTGTCTTAAGATGTTTTCAGGTCTTCAGGAAATATGCCTAAGAGTGGAATAGCTGGGTCAAATGGAGCTTTTTGAGGAATATCAAGATTGAACTCCACAGTGGTTGCAACAGGCTACACTCCCACCAACAGTGCAGAAGAGTTCCTTTTTCCTCACAGCCTCTCCAGCATTTGTTGTTTGTAGTTTTTTTGATCCTGGCCATTCTTTCTGGAGTGAGATGGAATCTCAGTGTGGTTTTACTTGGCATTTCTCTAATGACCAATGATGTTGAACATTTTTCATGTATTTATATGCCATTCATATTTCTTCATCTGTGAACTGTGTGTTCATCTCGGATGCCTATTTTCAGATTGGGTCTTTGAATTTTGGGGGTCTTATTTTTTTTAATTCTTTGTAAGTTCTAGACAGAAGTCCTTTGTCTGAGGTACAGTTCAGTAAGGTTTTTTCCCAGTTTTTGGATTTTCTTTTCACGGTGCTGGAGATTTCTTTGGACATGAAGAAATTTTTTAATTAATATGATCCCAGTTTTTGATTGTGGGAATTATTTCCCTTGCTCTTTGGTTCTTGTTTATAAATTTTCTACCTACCCCTATGTCCTCAATATTTTTAACTAATTTGTCTTGCATCATATTTAGTATTTCTATTTTAATATTTAGATATTTGATCCACTTGGATTTCAGTTTAGTATATAGTGATAGGCATGTGTCTAGTTTTAGTTTTTGGCATATTGATAGCCAATTTTCCAATACCATTTATTAAAGAGACTGTCGTTCTTCCATGCTTGGCCCCTTTATCAAAAATAAGGTAGTTCATTTTGTTTGTAGTTGTATCTTCTAATCTATTCCATTGATCTTCAGATTTGTTTTACTCCAATACCATGTTGATTTTATTACAGTAGCTTTGTAGTATAACTTCTAGTCAAGGATTGTGATGCCTCCTGCCTTGGATTTGCTCTTCAGAATTGCCTTTGATATTCTAGGTCTCTTTCAGTTTCAGATGAATTTTAGGAGTGATTTCTCTAGATCTGTGAGGTATGTTAGTGGTATTTTCATTGGGATTGTATTGAATGTGTTTAACAATTTTGGGAGAATGACCATTTTTACAATATTTATTCTTCCTATCCATGAACAAGGTATGTCTTTCAATATTCAGAGGTCGTTTGTTGTCTTCTATTTCTTTCTTTCAGGGTATTATTATTTTCTCTGTACAACTCTTTTACATCTTTTGTTATATTAATTCCTAAGTATTTCAGTTTTCTGGATCCTAATATGAAAGGTGTGGCTTCTCTTATTTCTCTCTTGGTGATTTTGTTGTTAGTGTACAAGAATGCTATTGATTTTTGAGTATTGACTTTGTATCCAGCTACTTTGCTTAATTTATTTATTTTGTCTAGGAGACATTCAATGGAGTTTTGGGGGTCTTCTATCTAGAGTATCATATCATCTGCCAATAATGATAATTTAACTTCTTCTTTTCCCACCTTTACTCCTTTTATTTCTCCCTCTTGTCTAATTGCTCTGGCTAGTATTTCCAGTACTATATAAAATAAAAGCAGTGATAAGTGAGTTCTTTGTCTTGTGCCTGATTTCAAGGTAAAGACTTTCAGTTTTTGGCCATTTAATATGACACTGGCTGTTGGTTTGTCATAGATGGCCTTTATCATATTGAGGTAAATACCATCTATTCCAATTCTCTGTAGTGTTCTTATCATGAGTGGGTGTTGGATCTTATCAAAAGCCTTTCCTGCATCTATAGAAATGATCATGTGATTCTTGTTTTTGGTTCTATTAATATGGTGGATTACATTTGTTGATTTATGTATGTTGAACCATCCCTGCATGCCTGAGATGAATCCCACTTGGTTATAGTG
This sequence comes from Hydrochoerus hydrochaeris, assembly GCA_004027455.1. Taxonomy (NCBI): domain Eukaryota; kingdom Metazoa; phylum Chordata; class Mammalia; order Rodentia; family Hydrochaeridae; genus Hydrochoerus; species Hydrochoerus hydrochaeris. The sequence continues at coordinate 4,686 of PVLA01020450.1, forward strand.
TATAATCTTCTTGATGATTTGCTGCAGACTGCTTCCCAATATTTTATTGACAATTTTTGCATTTATGCTTATTAGGGAGATTGGCCAGTAGCTCTCTTTTTTAATTGGGTTTTTCTCAGGTTTTGGTATTAGAGTGATATTTGCTTCCAGGATTCACTTAAGGAGAATTGCTTCCCTTTCAATTTCATTGAAGAGGAGTGTAGGTATTAAGTCTTCTTTTTATTTATTGTAGAATTCCTCAGTGATGCTGCCTGGGCCTGTGCTCTTCTTTGTTGGTAGGGACTTGATTACATTTGCAATTTCTTTAATAGAAATTGGTTTATTCACCAGTTCTACATCTTCTTGATCCAGCTTTGGTTATTCCTATGTTGCTAGGAATCTGTTCATTTCTTCTGTTATCGAACCTATGAGAGTAGAGGTTTTCAAAATAGTTGCTTATGATCTTCTTTATTTCCACAAGGTCAGTAGTGCTTTCTCCTTTTTCATTCTGTATTGCATGAATTTGAGTCTTTTCTTTCATTTTTTAATTTAGGTTTGCTAGGGGCTTGTCAATTTTATTCTTTCAAACAACCAACTCTTTGATTCATTGATTCTTTGAATTGTTTTCTTAGTCTCTATTGCAGTAAATTCTACTGTGATCTTTATAATTTCCTCCCTTCTTTTGGCTTTGGGCTTGATTTGCTTTACTTTTTTTAGATGTTTTAGGTGTAATATCTGGTTACTTATTTGTGCTCATTCTGTTTAACTAATGAGGGAACTCAGTGCAATAAGTTTTCTTCTGAGTACCACTTTCACTGCATCCCACAGATTCTGGTAATTTGTATTTGTATTTTTGTTTGCTTGTGGATATTTTTTAAATTCTTCTTTAATTTCCTCTGTGACCCATGATTGGTCAAGAGTGTATTATTTAATTTCCATGTGTTTGTGTGTTTTCTGCAGTTACTTTTATCATTAATTTCCAATTTCACTGCTCTATGATTCAATAACATGCATGGGATAATTTCAATTCTTTTGCATTTACTTAATGTGGGTTAGTACATGGTGTATTTTAGAGAATATCTCATGTACTGGTGAGAAGAATGTATATCCTGATGTTGTTGGATGGAACACTCTATATGTCTATCAAATCCATTTGTTCACAGGTGTGATTCAGTTCTGTTATTTCTTTGCTGATTTTCTGTCTTGTTTATCTATCCCTTTGTCAACGGTGTGTTAAAATCCCCTACTATAACTGCATTATTGCCTATTTAATATTTCATTTCTGTTAATACTTGCTTTGTGTAGCTGGGTGCTGTGGAATATGGAATTTAAGATTCTTATCTCTTCCTTTTGCAATTTCCCCCTAACTAGTATGTAGTGACCTTTTTATCTCTCAGGCCATTCTTGGTTTGAAGTTCACATTTTCTGCAAACACAATAGCTACCCCTGCTCTTTTTTGAGTTCCTGTTTCATGAAGTATTGTTTTCCATCCTCTGACTTCCAGTTTATGAGTTTCCTTTTGGGTAAGACGGATTTCTTGTAGACAGAAAATGGTTGGATGTTGTTTCTTGATCCATTCTGCCAGTCTGTTTTTCTTCTAATTTGGGAATTGAGGCCATTTACATTAATGGTTATAACTGTCATATATTGGTTTATTGTTGATATGTTATCTTTCTGACATTGTATCTTAACTTTCCATTCTGTTTAATTTTCTGTCATGCTTGGGGTTTTTTCCTATGTGTATCTAGAATGTCTTTCAGTATTCTTTGTAGGTTTGGTTTGGTGATCATGAAGTTCTTCAGCTGTTCTTTGTCATGGAAGTATCTTATTTCTCCACCCATTTTGAAGGACAGTTTTTCAGGGTACATCAGTCTCGGTTGGAAGTTGTTTTCTTTAAGGATCTGAAAAACTTCACTCCATGCTCTTCTTGACTTCAGTGTTTGTTCTGAGAAGTATGCTATGATTCTGATAGGTTTTCCTTTATAGATGACCTGTCTTTTATCTCTAACAGCTTTTAATATTCTGCTCTTACATTGGATTTCTTGGATGGTGATTATTATATGTGTGGGTGAAGTTTTGTTTTTGTTATGGCTATTTGGAGTTCTATATGCCTCACTAATCTGTATGTCAGTTTCCATACTCATGTTTGAGAAGTTTTCAGGTATTACTTCACTAAATAGCTTCTTGATATCATTTGTATTTTCCCCTTCTTTTCTTTTATTCCTATTAATCTTATATTATTTTTCTTTGCATCATCTTGCAGCTGTTGAATTGTTATTTCCTGATTTCTTGTTATTGTTTGAAGATCTTTCCTTTCCTGTTCACTAGCTGCACTCTTATCTTCAAGGCCTGTGATTCTATCTTCTCTTTCGTTGAGGCAGTTTTTGCAACTTTCATTAGAGTTTTTGATTTCCTGTATATCTCTTTGAATCTTCTGAATGCATTCTCTTTGTCTCTTGAACTGTTCATTCAGGGATTCTATCATTTTGCTTTGTTCCTCTAATTGTTTAGTTTTGTCTTTGTTGGATTTGTTCAGTATTTCTTTCATTACTTTTATCATTTCGTCTTAACTTGGGAGAATATTTCTGATTTGAGCTCCCTCATAGCTTCCCATACTTGTTTCTTTATTTCAGTTGATATCATTTCATGCATTATGTGTAGTATTTTCTTCTATGTATATGGCTCCTAAGTTTTCTTGTGATGGGCTGGAGGTTTGAGATTGCATTTTGGTTTTTTGTTTTGTCATTTTTTGTATTTCTGTGTTTCCAGCAATTTTTCAAAGCTTTCCCTCATGGCATGGCACTGGCTTGGCTCCATCTTTGGTGGGCCTGGCTCCTCTGGTTGAATGAAGGTTGCTGGATTCAGTCCATGTAAGCCCTTGGAACCTCTGGAGCCTAGGCCAAGGACCCAAAGTGGCTGGGCAGGCACCCAGCCTCAGGGCCAATGGTCCCAAACTTTTCCAGACCTTCCCTGGTGAGCTGCTATTCACCTCACTGAGTGGTGCAGGTTTGGCTCCCTCTTTGGCAGGCCTGGCCCCCTTGGTTGAATGAAGGTTGCTGGCTGCAGTCCAATCAAGCCCATGGAACCTCTGGAGCCCAGTCCAATGACCCAATGGGGTGAGGCAGGCACCCAGGGTCTGGGTTTGTGGGTCCCAAACCCTTCTGGGTCTGCCCTGGTGAGCTGCAACTCACCTGGTGTCATGGCACTGGCTTGGCTCCCCCTTTGGCTGCCCTGGCTCCCCTGGTTGAATGAAGGTCTCTGTGTGCAGTCCACTCAAACCCACAGAACCTCTGGAGCCCAGTCCAATGTCCCAAGGGGCTTGGCAGACAAGCCCACAAGGGTTTGGGACCATGTATGTCACTTTTTTGTTGTGCTGATTCCTTTTTCTGGGCTCAATTTTTCATCTCCAGTTGGACTTCATGCTCACTGCTTCACTCCTTTGACAATTTCACATCCTAATATTAGCTAGGCACTTTCACATTTTCCTCAATTGCATGATTTAATTTTTTTGTGTGTAATGTTCACATTCTTTTGGATGCAACCTAACTATTAGAGGGTCTCACTTTCTGTCTGGAGAGTTGTGTTGCATGCAGAAAGTCTGAAAATTTGGGGGTGTTCCATTCTCCTTCTCTCCTTCTCAAGGAGCAGAAAGTTACTTCAGATGCCTGTCAGCACCAGTGATATCATAATATTCTCCCACTTCATCTCCTTGAGCATATGAGATGGGGCTTCTAAGATGACTCCAGACACAATACTGTCTCCAAGAGGAGCAAAACACTGGCCACCATCACTTCCATCCTTATTGGCTTGTCTCAGCTCAGGTCTCTTTGTCCTCAGGTTCTGTCTCTGCCTGGCAGCAAAGTTGACACACAGAATATGTGGCAGTTTTTCTCTTCTCAGCATGTGGAAAGGAAATTCCCCTCTTCACTGAGCAACCATTTATTCTGTGCCTGAAAAGTCCTTCAAATACTCATCCTTTTATATATGTATGTGGTTTTCCCCTGTATGCTTGTTCTCTTACATAACAAACCAGTAATTCTCTATCTCTTACATCTCCTTATTTATCTTAGTATCCATTCACTGAGACATATTTCCTTCAATGCATGATTTCTCTTGTATGAGACACAAAATGTAAACAATATAAATAGCAAAGAAAATAAAAGGATGAAAAAACAGGACATAGTGGTGCATTTCTGTTATCATATTATGTAGAAAACTGAGACAGAAGAATAACTGAAGTTGAGATCAGCCCAAGTGACATAGTGAGTTCAAGGCCAGCCTGGATTATACAGGCAGACATTTCCACAAATGCTCTCCCTGTCAAAAGAAAAAAGAAGGAGAGAAAGAAAGAAAGAGAAAGAAAGAAAGAAAGAAAGAAAGAAAGAAAGAAAGAAAGAAAGAAAGAAAGAAAGAGAGAGAGGGAGAGAGAGAAAGAAAGAAAGAAAGAAAGAAAGAAAGAAAGAAAGAAAGAAAGAAAACCAGAAGCTACATATGGTGACACAAATCTGTAATACAAGAATTCAGGAATATGTGGTAGAAGGATGGTCTCAGTTTTCTACATAGTAAGTCATCAGCCTAAGATATATAGTGAAACCCTTTCTCTGAGTGACAAAGGGAAGCAGAGAAAAAGAGACATGGAATGAGAGAAATAATAAAGAAATATTTTTGATCATGCTGATCATTAAAATGTAAGAAAGGGGAAGTTAGGAAGGTGTTGGTCATTAAAGTGAATCAGGGTTCAATATTTACACTTATTAAACTTAGGCTTGCTATTTTCTAGCCCATTGCCATGTAAAATTTTATGGAAAAAATTGCATAGTTAATTGTGTTTGTCATTAAATTTTCAAACTTACCCAGAATTCCTAAAATAGTTGTAGAAATTGTCCTTCCTTGCAATAGTAAAATAAGCTCATATATGATTCTTGAAGTTCCTGGGGCAAAGGACTTTGAGAGGGTGGCAAAATAAAGGAGACACGAACCTGGGATCAGGTGAAACCTATACTCTCCTGATGGGAGGAAAGAACGTGCTCAAGCACTGTAGTATATTTTTTTTATATACTCAGAAATATGATGTCAATTTAAGCCCTGCTGTCTGGAAATCCATGCTTCAATTGTCTAGGGGATTGGTGGTTTTCTGGGCTGAAGCAATTTCTTCACATGGCTTACCCCAGGTGCTCATATTTCTTGGCACAGCCTCGCCCTATCCAAAGATGTGTGGTCAATTTCTAGCTTCAATGGCTCCTAACATACTACTCTTTTTTGTTTGTTATGGCACAGGATGGGTGGTCCACTGAACCTAGAGGAACTATGTTTGGAAAGCTGTTAAAAACCTTTTTATTTTAAGTTTAGTACAAGGGTTGTGTGTTCCTGTTTTCTGCTGTATAAACACTGTACATTGCATTAATCCATAACACTAGACAGTTAGTGTAGCTAGTGACACGAGACAGTTGTCAGAAGGTATTACTGAGTTAATTTTTTATGACAAATATATTGCTATAACATTGTTTTATATATCTTTAGTAATTATACTTTTCTGTAGGATGTTCAACAAGAAGTGAAAATGAAACCTAC
>PVLA01020451.1:0-10233 GCA_004027455.1 Hydrochoerus hydrochaeris
ATAGATGGGTGCATGGATGGGTGGGTGGGTGGATGGGTGGGTGGATGAGTGCATGGCTGAATTAATGAGAAGCTAGATGGTCAGATGGGAAAGTGTTCCAGTAGATCATAGACATTGCGGGCTGGCAGGTATGGGTCCACATCTCCCTACATCTGCATAGATCTGTGTCTCTTTCTTCATGCAAGTATGAAGAGGCTCGAAGACAGGGACAGATGGGTGAAGCACTGCAGATGGACAGTCGGGAGACTGAGTGGACAGAGAGACAGGTTAGGGTTAGGGTAAGGCTGGCGGTGTCTGCAGGGACCACGGTGGTGGCCCCTCTGCACCCACAGGAGCGGCAGGCGCAGAGCCGGTCTCCAAATTAAAAATAAAAAGTCTCTGGGGACATAGTGGCTCAGTACAAAGCTCTGGGTTCAAAAGTCAGCATGAGGGAGAAAGAGGAAGAGAGAGAGAGAAAGAGACAGAGAGAGAGAGAGAGAGAAGGGAGGGTGGGAGGAAGGAAGGAGGGAAGGAAATCTTGCAAAGTAGGCTGCAGTTTTGCTCCTACAGAATGGATCACATCATGGGTTTCTGTGTTTTTGTTTCTGTCTTTAACTTCGTCTCCTGTGGATTCTTCATGGAGACTTTCCCTTAGGTTCCTTCAGAGCTCCTCATGCAATGGGAATTTTGGAATTTCAAGCCTGGCCCCACGTACCGGATGGAGATGTGTTTGTGCTTGGAGTTGCTTTTCCTCTTCGCCATCCATGGCAGTTAGTAGTTATGCTTTGAGGTTTATAAATCTCCCCTGCAAACTGAAAAAGTTAGCACATGGCAGATCTAACTTGCTGAGAGCCTGTCAAAGCAGAGATATTTGGAGGCCACCGATTTAGACACACACACACACACACACACACACACACAAGGCAGAGGGTGTAGCTCAATGGTGAGCATTTACCTGAGGTCCTGGGTTCCATCCCTATCACTGGATAAATAGAATACTTTCCAGGCATTCAGGAGGCTGAGGCAGGAGGATCTCCATCAAATTGAGACCAGCCTGGGCTACACAGTGAGCTCAAGGACGGCCTGAACTGTGTGGTGAGACTCTGTGTCAAAAAGAAAGAAAACAAACAAAACCGAGTACATTTGTACTGTGGAAAGTGGTTTCCTACACGTGGTTAAAGGACAAAGCAAAACCATAGGTCGTTATCTGAACAGCTTGTAAAGTTTTAAGAGCCATATTGTAGAACATGTTCATTAATCAGCAGGTAAAACCCCTCCTGGCGTGTTTGCCTTACTTTTCCTATTTAAAAAAAAAAAAAACTTCTGTATTGTTTTTATCCCATTTTTTTGTTTTGCTTTTTTTTCTCAAAATAGCCATAAGGAAGGACTTGGTGAGAACATTTAAAATATATGTGTAAAATCCCCTCTTAGTGATTTTTTTCCATGCATATTTTTGGGGAAAGGGATGAGACAAGGTCTCGCTATGTGATCCAGGCTGGCCTCAAATCCATGGCCATCCTCCTGCCTCAGCCTCCCGAGGGTTGGGATCACAAGAATGCACCCCCACATCCATCCCCCCTCCACCAAAAAATAACCAGTAAATGACAAGTGAGAATTTAAAACACTTCCAGAGCGCAGTACAGTGTCACTGTGTATGTATGGGATGGGTAAGGAGAAAAATCCAGCAAACCAGCGTGTCTGTCTCCTTAACTTCTCTTTATTCTGTTCGCTGAGAATATTCCAAGCCCATGCTTGAGCTGTCTTGCTGTCTGCCGTCCACGCTGCCCAGCACTGCCCCGGGGATTGCATGGGTCAGTACTCGTATATAATCGCAGCATCCCTTTCTGAAAAGCCCATCCCTAGTCACCAACATTGGGCTTCCTGGTCTGTGACTCCAGGCTCTTTCCTGCCCTGTGTGTTCCTGAGACCGCGGGCCGTGTGTCTTCCCGGATCTGCGCATTTCACTTAGCCAAATGCTCACCCCTCCAGCTTCCCCACCTGCCAGCGGAGAGGGTAAAGATCCCGAGAGCAGATTTAAATTGCCCGGCTGGGTTGAGGTGGTGGCGGGACATGTCGGGGTCCCTGCCTCGGTTTCCCCAAGGCTCCACTCACTCTTTGATTGCAAGGTTTCTGGGGAATGGGTCGAGAAAGATGCTGCTTTCTTGAACAAGCACAGAACAAGCTTTTTTCAGCCCGCAGCCTGTATCTTCCTTTCAGCCCCAGGGTTTGTGCGTTTGATTTCATCAGCTGGGTCTCGGGGGGGAATTTTCAGCTATGAAATTCTCTCAACGCGTGGGATGCAGGAATTGCTGATCATCATTATCCGCTGTTCTAGCCGTGAAACAGATGTTCTCCATGACCCTGGACTGACATGACGAAGACAATAGCTACAAGGGGAAGAGAAAAATGCTGTATATTTTGATAATAATTTTTTAAGAAAAAAATCTTGAAGTCTTTCCAAGTGGTTGCTTTGCATCAATTCTGTCAGGGCTTTTTGATTTTTTTAATTTCACTTTTTAAAAAAACAAATGTGTAAGTTTTTACGAGTCCATGCTGGGAATTTAGCTCAGCGGCACAGCACCTGCCTGGCAAGGTCGAGGTCCTGAGTTCGAATCCCATGGGCCCCCCAAAAGTTTTTATGAGCCCATTTTTGCAGGACGGACGGAATGACCACATTTCTCGAGTGGAACTGGAATACGGACAGAACACAGCTGAATTCCTGCTTGTGTCTCCTTTCTGTCCCTCCTTGCCTCCCTCCCTCGGCGCAGCTCCCTCCTGCACAAGCTTTTGTTCCTAGGCAGGGCAGAATCTTCAAAGCCTAGAAAAGCACTTTCTCCCTCAGAAAGGAGATCACTCCCCTGCTCCCCGGGGAAGCCCAGGAAACTTGCATCTGACTGCAGATGGCACACAGAGACATTTCTTTCTCCATTTCTTTCTCGTGCCTGGCGGAGCCGTGAAACAGGTTTCCTAGCGGGTAAGTAAACGTCTCAATTCATAGACAGAAATCTGTGCGGGGTGCATAAACACAGACTGGATTTCCGCCGGGGGAAATCCAAGCTCACGCCTGCCCAATTTCATGCGTATTCGGGGATTACAGATGGAGTTAACTTATGGGTGTCTGCAGAGCAGCTTGGGGGTGTATTGGAAACAGAAATCTGAGAACCAGGGAAATTAAATTCTGTGTTACTTAAATATGTTCTTTTCATCCCGAGTAGCACTTTAGTGGGAACCCAGATCACCCCTGTGTTTCTGTGGCCTTGATGAGTTGGCAGATCTGTTGACTGACATCTGAGGATAGCTCCAAGATACTTTGCAGGGGGAGGAAGGGAGGGAGGGAGGGAGGGAGGCAACGGGTCTGGGTCTGGATTACACGAGATTGTCTATAGTTTGGTGATTTTGCAAGGTAATGAGCAGATAGAGACCCAATGCACCGTCTTCTTATTTGTGCATGCGTTGGAAATTCTCCCAGGAAGATAAAAGTTTCCTGGAGTCACAGAGATGTTAGGAGGGAGAACGGTTGAATATCTACACTGCCCACATCTCCATCCACCTGGATCTCTTCACGTAAATAGGGTCCTGTCCGCCTTCGTGACATGAATACAAAATAGTCTTGATTTAGAACAGCAGATATTGATTATCAGCAACTTCTGCGGCCCACGTGTCCTGGGAACCAGAGGGAAAGAAACGAGACAAGATGATGGATTCAGTGGGTGGATGGAGGTGTAGATGGTAGAAAGGTTGAATCAGTGAATGAGTGGATGGAGAGATATAGATAGATCATAGACAAGAGATTGAATAGATGGATGGATGGGTGGATGGATGGATGGATAGATATAGATAGAATGGATGGAATAGATGGATAGATAGATAGATAGATATGGAATAAATGGATGCTTAGATCAATAGATGGATGGATGAATGGACAAATGGATTAATGAGTGCATGGATGGATACATGGATGGATGGATAGATGGATGGATGGATGGAAATATACATGAATGGATAGATGGATGGATAGATAGATGAATGGATGAAGGGATGGATGGATGGACTGATGGATCAATGGATGATGGACAGGTGGATGGATGCACAGACATATGGATGGATGGATGGATGGACAGATGGGTGGATAGATGGATGGGGACAGATAGTTGGGTGGATGAGTGGATGGATGGATGGATGGATGGACAGAGGGATAGGTGGATGGACAGATAGATGAAGGGATGGGTGGACAGATGAATGGATGGATGGATCACTGGATGGAAAGGTAGATGAATGGATGGATGAACATATAGATGAATAGATGAATGGATGGATGGACAGATGCGTAGATGGATGGATGGATGGATGGATGGATGGATGGACAGACAGTTGGGTGGATGATAAAGGAGATGCATGATAGATACAGGTAAAAAGTTGATGGATGATAGCTATAAAAAGTAAAGAAATACATGATGAAAATATACCTAGATAAGAGACAGAGCACAGAAGCAGAGGCCCCAGCACAAGCAGGTGATAAAGGCCGTGGGCCTCGTGTAACATAGCTGCAAAGGCTGGTGGGTGCAGCCGCCGTGTCTCGAGCATCGCGCTCCCTGATTCTCTTAATCTTCCCCTGCTGCAGAGCTCGGTTGAACGGAGCAGAATCGCTCCAGGTCTGCGCGCACCCCGCTGGGGACTCGAACCCCTGCCAGACCAGGAACCCTGGGCCTCCAGCGCCGTGTGGAGCTGTACACCTCGCACACAGTCGGGACCAGAACGGGGCTGCGGAGAAGTAAGTGCGCCTTTGCCCCGGAAGGAACGGGCAGGGGGCGGAGGACGACCTCCCCGTGCCGGGCGGACCTGGCCGGGCGGCCCAGCAGATGTGGGTTTGCTCCAGAAAATCACTGTTTGCTTTGCACATGCCCAGGAAACATGAGCACCGCATGTTTCTTTACGGTTTCCTCTCGGGGCTCTATTTTGATGCTGTGTGTTGAACCCGGGACCATCACACGGAGCTGCGTCATTTCAACTTTTCTTTAAAAATTTTGAGACAGACTCAGTCTGAGTCACTAAGGATCGAATCCAGGATGCTCCTGCCTCAGCCTTCCGGAATACAGGGATCCTATCATAGCAGTATCCCGCCACACCCGGAATTCTGTCCAGGCCCTACAAAGAGAAAAGAGGTAAAAGATCAAATCAAATGTTCCCATCCCCCCATGGCAAGGTGCAGACCTGTCATCCCAGCGCTCTGGGAGGCTGAGGTGGGAGGGTTCCGACTTTGAGATAGTCTGGGAAATTTAGCAATTTAGCAAGATTCTGTCCCACAAATAAAAAGAAGGGTGGGGGGGACCTGGAGGTGGAACTCAGTACAGAGGCCATGGGTTCAAGTTCCAGTACTAAAAATGTTTAAAAAAATAAAAGCATCTCAGGCACAGAGGAATGCTGGGTACTCCTTCTGTTGAGCCTTCAGGTCAACCTTTCCAGGTCTTAGGGCTGCTTGAGAATCGTCCCCCGCTCTCTGCAGACCTCTTGGTCCAGCCCGGAGAGGTCAGAGGCAGGGGAACCAGAAAGATGCAGGTTGAGGCAGGAGGCTTGCAAGGCTGAGGCAGGAGAGTTTCAAGGCTGAGGCCGTCCCGGGCAACTCATGCAGACTTTGTATCCAAACAAAAAAAATCTTTAAAAAGGGGGCCAGGGAGGGATCTCCGTGCAAAAACCCTGGGTTTGTTCACCTCAGGAGAGAAGAGAGAGGGGACAGGGGAGAGAGGGGAGAGGAGCAGGAATAAATGGAGGAGGAAGAAGGAAAGAAGAAAAGATAAACAGGAAGGGAAGTTCGACTCTAGAGACCGGAAAGCAATGATTAAGAATATGTATCCAGGGGCCACAGTGCACTTGGGAGGCTGAGGCAGGAGGATCGCCTAGCGTTGGAGGCCAGCCTGGGCTCGGCAGCAGACCGTGGATACAAAGACAAAAAGAAAAACACAAAAGAAGAAACACAGCATTGATCATCACCAGGGAAAGGCACGCGGAAGCTCCGGGGACTTCCGAGAGCCACGCAGGGCTCTCCCTGTCTTAGGCCTCTGGCTTTGTTTGCTTTGTTCCGTTTTCCCCTCTGCAGCCTCCGAGCTCTGCACATCTGGTGATTTCCACATCCCCGGCTCCACTGGCCCGTCCGGGTGGAGTTATTGCTGCCCGAGTTCCACCAGCCGGGTCTCGGGGTGACGCAGGAGGCCCATGGTGTAGACAGGACCATCTGCCTGATTGCCAGCATTTTCTGTATCATTTTTTCTATTCCCGGATAACTTTCCCCAAGCCCAGAGTTCCTGGGCCCAGCGGACGCCCCGTCGGCTGCACCCCCACTCCTAACCAGGAGCACATGGTGAGGTTTCCGTGACCTCAGCCTGATTCCTGGGGCTGACGGCCTTGGGGAGCTGAGCAGGCTTCTGGGATCAGCAGACACATTGCAACCAGGAGCTTCCAGCTGCTCCTGGAGGACTCGGGGCGGGGGCGGAAGGGGCCCAGGGATCACGAGCCCAGAAGACGCTGGGGTGCATGCAAGCTTAGGAGCCGAGCCGAGAGCACCGGGGAACACCCAGGCCACAGCGAGGACACTGGGGTGCTGAGGACCCCGGGCAGCTGGGTCCCCCAGCCATGCAATGCTGAGCCTGTGTCTCTCCTGGTGCAGAGCAGCCAGGGCGGGTGTCACACAGGGACCCTGCCCTGCCCCAGGCTGCTCCCCTTGCAGGGCCAGGCAGAGAGCCTGGGCCCAGAGCTACAGCCCACGCTGCCCTCACCGGGGGCACCCAGCCATACCGGGCTCAGAGAGCTCCACCAGGCTGGCGGGGAGGGAGGGGTCTCTGCACTGCTTCCCAGGGGACACCGCCTGGCCTGAGGCCTTGCACAGTGTCAGAGGGAGGAGGAAATGGAAGCGGCCCCAGGATGCCGGGCTCAGGGATGGGGAGACAGCTTCCTCCCTACCCTGACTCTTACAGGGCAAGATAAAAGTGTAGCTCTGTTTGCTTTGCTTTGTGTGAGGTCAGGGGAATTGAAGTCAGGGTGTCTGCACTGAGCTTACCTTCAATCCTTTTTTAAAGCTTTCCTGAGGGAGCTGCCTGCTGGCTTCCGTTGTGTATTTATGAGGTGTGATCAAAAACCTTGTAACAGCTGCTGCCGAGCGCCATCCAGCAGAAAGGCAGCTCATAAACACATGGTGCCGGTCCCCGTCCACCTCTGTCCCCGGAACTCACACCGTGTGACTCCCGGCTCCTCCCCAAGGTCACAGTGACCAGGAAAGGTCAAGGTTTTGAGTCCATTCGGGACATGGAGGAGGCCAGGACAGCACAGCTAAAGACCCTGAGGACAGAGGACCCCAGAGCTGCTGCGGGAAGCAGGGGGGACGCTGGGGTGACCGTGTGCAGGGCCGGGAGGACTCTGAAGGAATGATCTCACCAGCTTTGCCGGTGACTCCGAAAATGTTGCCCCTTTTGTTATCTGCATCATGGCGAGGCAGGTTCAAGGAAAATGTCACTTTGGAGGGCCATGCTTTTTGGGGGACGGGAGCCAGAGTTTTGGAAGTGCAGGGCGAATAACAGTTCTACTCCTGAGCTATGCAGGGGTCCTCCGGCTGTGGGGAAGCAATCTTCTGCCCATATGGATGGCTCTTTAAGACAACCTTTTGCAAGATTCAAATCTGTACATGTCAGCTTCCCTCTGTGCCCCCAAGTCTGGTAGCTCTGATGGCCAGGGCAGGCGTGGGGTGCGGGGCTTTGGGTGATTCTCTCCCTGGGGTTCCAATGTGTCATCTGGGGCCTGGCCTTCCTGGAAGAGGCTGCAGGGTGGGGGTTAAAAGCCTCCATCTAGCAGCAAACAGCAGAACACCCCCCGCCCCCGCAGAGCCCAATCGCACCCTGTGACTTCTGACCCCACACAGGTCCAGCCCCCTGGGTACCCGAACTTCACCACTCTGAGCAAGCCTTGCAGGTGGGATGGACATGACTGCTCCCTCTCTGTAGGTTCTGCAGCCCTGGAATCCAAGAGCCACAATCGGAAAATATTTATTGTAATGGCATCTTTACCCAAACATGCAAAGTCATTATTTCCTGGCAAACCATCCAACACTGCAGCTGTGTACGGAGCAGACCAGCGTTTATCTTGCTGGGGATGGCTTATCTGCAGATGGCTCCTCTGGAATCCTTATCTTCCTGTCTGTCACCTGGCAGGGTCCCTGCAGATTTTGCAGGAGGTAGAAATGAAAGTCCCCAGGCACAGAAGGGGGGACCTTTCACATGATGCAGGACCAGAGACCCATCAATATCCTCTCCTTGAAATTGTGCCTGTGAGATTCTTTCTCCTGGAAACCGAAGACTGACCAGTGTAACATCTGGCCGTCAGGATTACTAACACGGGCTGAGTGGGACCCATGCAATTCTGAGAATGTTTAAAGGCAGACGAGAAAAGCATTGCTTCATTTTCCTGAGCCCCTGCCCGGATGGAAGGCGTTTTGGGGTGACGGAGAACGTGTACTGTTTAACACAGATGCTTGAACCAGTTAAGATCCTCCCAAGCTTCCTCTATAATTTTTTGCAATACTAAGTCCCCAAGTCATATTTATATTTGATATGTTGAGACAGGGTCTCAAGATTGCCCAGGCTGGGGATCGAAGTTAAGATCCCCCTGACTCAGCCTCCCAGAAGACTGGGATTTCAGACTCTATTGCCAATTTTCACATAGTGCATTTTAACCAAGTAGATATTCTGCAATACTCTGTTCAACACTTTAAAGGGAACAAAACAAATTCCCCAGACATTTCCGTAGGCTAAAAGAACGTTAACCATAACCATGACATCTACCAAACCCAACGCTGTATGAGCAATGTATGAATTAGACAATTTAGGCCAGTGCTAATGTAGCAGAAAGCAATGTGTATCCAGAGTTAATCTAGAGTTTTTCGATCCTAACACCAGGTTGTTGAGGAAGAATGAAGCCCTGCCTGCTTAAAAGGTTTATCACAGTTTCATCACAGTTTATCTGCATTTACCAGCTTTGATGTCTGTTTACAGCTAACAAAAGATGTTTGCTTTCTCCCCGTGAGTGATTCCTGCAAACTTCTGCTCTGTAAACTTAGAGGGCGGTTTTAGTTCTGTCCACCCCCCAGGAATTAACGTCTCTCATCTTAGCAGTAGATTGAACCTGAGGAATTTGACATACGCAGAGGCGGGACGTGTGTTCTTCTCGGGACGTGTGTTCTTCTCGGGACGTGCGTTCTTCTCGGTGGAATTTCTCATGCTTGGGTTTTGTTTCTCCTTCATTGGCTGGAGGTTAAAAAATAAATAAATAAAAAGGTCGTCTTAGCGCCAGAAGTTTGGAAAGGAATAACCCGTTCTGCAGAGGTTTCTGTGTGCACAAGTGGTGATTTTTGCCCCTGCCATACATTTTCCGTGGTGCAAGTGAGACTGAGTTTCTCTCCACCATGATGTCATGAGCTCCAAGGTTAAGATTCCCCCAGCTCCCCAGCCCCCCGCCCCCTTCTCCTGGCCGCGGGTAGAATGTCTCTGCCATTACGTCATTGAATTGCACGCGCCTGAGGTCATGCTAACAGATCTGCCTTTCCTGACCCTGAGCTGGACAGGCTGCTGCTTGACCAGTGGCCCTTGGGAACCAAGATGTCACCTCTTCCCTGCACAGAGCTGTGCACAGCTGCAGATGTTGCTACGAAACACAGCGCAGCAGAAGGAAAAGCCCGAGACAGACTTTACCAAGAAGGCTCCAAGTGCGCGATGCCAGATCCTCCCACTCCTGCTCGGCCCATTCCTTGGGGAGCGGAGTGGAGCGGAGGTTTTCCTCCGCCCGCCCGGAGAGGGTGGGGATCACGCCCATTTACGGCTCGGCCCTAGCTTGGGACTGAGCCTGGCCTCCGCTGCCCGTTAATGGAACCATTGGATACAGAATCGTGTTGGGTTCGCCCTGCTTCTCCTCAGTCTCCATTTACAGCCAAAGAGTCAGACGAGCAGCTGAGGAGCCTGGAGGCCGAGGTCCCTGAGCCGGTCTCTCCCTGTGTCAGTCCATCGCGGCCGCCCTGTGCCAGCCCACAGCCCGGGTGGGCGCTGACACCCAGCAGCCCTCGGGGCCCCGTCCTGGAGGCCGAGATCCCTGCACTGGTCTCTCCCTGTCCTAGTCCATCTGGGCCGCCCTGTGCCAGCCCACAGCCCGGGTGGGCGCTGACACCCAGCAGCCCTCGGGGCCCCGTCCTGGAGGCCGAGGTCCCTGTGCTGGTCTCTC
>PVLA01020452.1:0-10237 GCA_004027455.1 Hydrochoerus hydrochaeris
TTGAGGCACAAAAAATCTAAATATTGAACAATCTTATTGTAGGCTATGCTGAATTCTACAGAATTTTTGGCCACTTAAAGCACCAAAATCCTCAAAGTCTTTCAACATTTGGAACGGATATAGTGCTTCTAACCTCACTTAAGAAAGATATCAAAACTCTTTTAAAAAACCAGACATATACTCTATTAAAACTGAAAACTACAAATAAAATTATAAAGGAACATTGATGCAAAAAGTCCTCAGCAAGTTGTTTGTGATTAGAGTGTAAGATATCAGTAAAAAAACCATCCTGTATCATACATTAATAGTACATCAGAGTGGTAAGAATGGTTTAACAGATGCAAATAAATAAATGAAATACATTACATAACCAGAAGCAAGGATAAAGACTACATGATCATCTCAATAGGTGAAGAATAGGTTTTTGAGAAATCCAAACATACATCATGATTTAAAAACACTTCATTAAAACAGGTGAAGAAGGATAATAACTGAAATGGTTAATAACTATGGCTCACTAATATCCAGGCTAATATTAAAGGCAGGACACTCAAAGCATTCCTGTTAGCAATATAAATAAATCAACAATGGCAACTAATAAGGTATCTGATGTAGTGTTTATAACAGTAGGTAGAGCAATCAGGCAAGGGAAAGAATTAAAATTGCTGATGTAGCAAGGGGTGAAGTTTATTATTGGCAGATGATATGATACCATGTATAAAGCACACAATGTAGTACACCAAGAAAAATCTTAAAATTATTAATGATTTTGGCAATCTAGCAGGACAATAAATTAACCTCCAAAAAATCATTAGTATTTTTGTATTCCCATAATGATATCAATAAGCATGAAATTATGAAACCAATACAACTCAGATTAGCACCAGGGAAATCTTATATCTGGGAACAGAAACAACCAAGTAAGTGAGAGACTTCTAAAGAATTGCCTCTGAATCTTGAAAAAATACATGGAAGAATAGATAAAATATAATAAAACAAATAAATAAATACAAAGAATGAACATAGAAAGATGTCCTTGGTCCTTTGCTGGCAGAACAAGCATTAATAAAATGTCCAAACTCTAAGCCTAAAATATATCTATATATATATTTAATATATATATATATAAAATTTAATATATATATATATATATTAAATTGCTTTAGTACACTGGTTTATAAATTCTTTTTCTTTGTGAGCTTTTTGTTTAGCAGACACACTATTTGGCAAACTTTGTTTTTGTTTGCAAATGCTACATTAGAAGTCAACCATGAGTAGCTTTACTGGGAGAACATAAACATGGAAGGAATTCAGTTTGTGAAACAGTGTACTAGGCACACTCTTCAGTGACTTAGATGAATCATTATTCAAATTCACATGAGAGCACAGGAGATCTAATTAGCAAAAGCAATTTTGAACAACAGGAGAAACACAGGAGACTTCTCAATACCTAACTTCAAGTAGCTTTAGAAAGCAAATGCTATAGAAATTACTCGGTACTAGAAAAAAAATGAGTGAACCAGTGGAACAGAATAGAGAATACAGAAACATTTGCAGATGCTTTCAGCTCCTTGACTATCTGCAAAGTGGCCAAAATATAGGTTGGAGTAAAGACACCTTCCTTGATAAATGATGCTAGAATACTTGTATAGAGGCCATGCATTTAATGAATGTTATAACATAACATGATGCAATAAAACAAGCTCAAAATACATCAAATATCTGAAAGTTAAAACAAAAACTTTGAAACTCTTGAAAATAAAACAGGTGAAACACTTAAAGTTATATACAGTGGGGAGAATATTCTCAATTGGACACTAATTCCATGAAATGAAAACAGCATAAAATGGGAGTATAGTTATGTAACAAGCATCTGCCCAGAAAATGGTCAGTATATTAAGGAGAAAACAATGAACAGGGAAAATTTTTGCTAGAAGTTCCTCAAATAGAAAAGCTACTGTCTAGAATATATAAAGATTTAAAAATTAGATCACTTAACAGAAATGACCCAATCAGGAAATGAGCAAGTTGGATGAACCAATACATATCAGAAGAATTACTAATGTCCAATAAACATGAAACAAACCCTCAACCTTTTTGGCCATGCATGGAAGAAGTACATATGAAAATGGCATGAAGGTTTCTTGCAACAGAAGGAATGGCAATCATGAAGCAGTTATAGAATGGCACTGCTACTGTGTCTGCAAGGAGACGGCACACTTCTCCATTGCTGGTGAGATGTGAAGTGCTGAAGCCGTTAGGAAACCAGTATGGAGATTGAGCAGATAAGTAAAAGAAGAAATGCCATATGACCAGGGTTAGCTTTGTAACAATTTTTTCCAAAAAACTACATTTATTATATCAGAGTCATACATGCATACCAACCTTTATAGCAGCAAAATTCTCAATTGCTAAATCCAGCATCCATGGATACATGTATTTCTGGTGTTCTGCAAGCAGAGGGGAAATAAAGGGTTGCTCACCCTAAGGGTCAGCCCAATGACTGCCGCCCCACAGCCTAAGTGGGTAGCATTTAATGAGTTAAAGAACAAAGAAACTCAAGTTGCACATGCTTAGATTATATAACTTGTTTGCTTCTTGTCCTTGCAGGGCCCCATGTTTATACCTTGGGTTGGGGACGATGGTTCAAGGCCCTCACTTTTTCCTATAACGTTGTGGACTGGATGTGTCCGGGACAAAATGGAGTCAGTGTGGTCTCTCTATCTCTCCCCCTTCTTTGTTTGCGTTAGGCTTTCTTACCATGTTAGAAGCTGGCATTTTAGGCATGAATATTTTGCATTGTACAAGGCATCCCATACCAATTAAATTGATAAGGACAGTAACACCATAAAGAAACATTTGTTTTAGCCAGTTTATATCTGATTACCATCCTGTAAGGAAATTCCATTATCCAGTATGGAGCCCTTTGAACACATCTATCTGTTTGATAAGTTCTTATAAATCATGAAGTTTCCCACTGACGGATTTACTTTTATGAAACAAATTAAAACAGCACATTTGAGAAATTTCATTACTTCCATGATGATGCCATAGAGGTAGATAATCAAGTGAAACATGATTATCTAAAATTGCTTGTCAGAGTTCACTTTGTTCTTTGTTTAATAATGCCAAAGCTGTGGAGGTATAATGAATTTGTTTTGCCATGAAACAAGCTAGTGCCTTAACATTTCAATTGGCTCTGGCTGTCAGGGCAGGCACAGCAACCAAAGAAATACCTAAAGCATAAATTTCTGATTTGGTTAATAGGTTAATAGAGAAGTCCCCACATTGGTCAGTGGGACTGGTTGTAGACTGTTTGTTGTGAGTCAGCATAAATGCAGGAGAAGGAAATAGTATAGTAAGGAGACTGAGGCAGCATTTTGTGTTAAAAGTTTGCAGGGATATAATTGAAGGTCTACTCTTCACATGAGAAGTGCCATCCAGAAGGGAGAGGAACATGTCTGTGTCCACACAATATTGGCTCTTAACTAGGACAATTCCAAGTGCTGTTAGGAAGGCAAAGACATTAGTAGTACAATTTTCAATATGAGCACATGAGGCATTTGAAGTTGCTTCATATGGAGTGAACATTTTAGCAGCATTATCAGGTGTCTTAAGGGTGGGAGTGCTCCAATTTGGATAGTTAGCATACGTTACAGTTTTGTTTGGAATAGTGGAGAAAATGGTGTAATTACTTAGAGAGGCAGGGTTCTTGCACAGTGGAATCAAACAGGACATGAGAATGTATTTTATTTCTGTCTTTTGAGCAAGGCAAAAATGAGGGACATTAGGTATTACAGCAAACTAAACCCAAATATTGCATTCCAATCTTTCTTGGGGGTTGTGGTACTCTAAAGCCCCCATCGTGGGTTATTAAAAACATATAGCAATAGAATACAAACAAGCATTAAAGTGTTCATTTTCAATTTGGTGAGCACCATGGCAAGAAGCTTTTCAGCAGTGGGCTCCCCATTGCATGCATGGAGCAGCACTTTATATCACCCCAGGTCACTGGCTGAGCAGTCCTCGTCCTGGGTCACTTTGGAGGCAGATGGGCTTGGTTTAGGGAGAAGGGAAACTGTAGAATTGGATTTTGCAGCCTGTGGTGCCATTTCATTCTGTGTAGGGTGAACGCAGTGAGCAGCAATCCAAACAGGGCCTGTTGGGCATAACACAGAAGCTTCCCCTCCTCCACAGGGCAGCAGCGGTAATGGCCCCTGCCAGCCTGGGTCTGGGGGCATCCTGTACAATACAAAAGGCTTTGGTAGAGGCTCATCCTGGTGAAAATGTATTTGAACCCGGGAAGAAGAAAGTCTTATTGGTACAGACAAATGATTTAAAGTGAAAAGTACAAAGGACAGAGTAGAAAAAATCTGTGCATGGGATGCATTTTTGGCCTTTAATTGCTTAAAGAGAAAAGTGTTGAGTGTACAATGAGCTTGTTCAACAATAGCCTGACTAGTAGGATTGTAGGGAAGGCCAGTACCATGGCAAATTTGCCATGTGGAACAAAAGGAAGCTAAAGTTTGTGACGTATAAGCTGGACTTTTCTCAGTTTTAAGGGAGGAAGGTACAACCATTACTGCAAAGGTATCCAGAAGATGTTGGATTACATGTTGAGTAGATTCTTCACGCAGTGGTGAAGCCCAAATAAAACCAGAAAATGTGTCAACAGAAAGATGAAGGAATGAGAAAGGCTTAAGGGAGGAACAGTATCTGACCACTGTTTGCCAACAGTCATTGGAGCAAAGGCCATGAGGGTTGACAGAGTCACAGGGAAAGTAATTAGGTGTGGCATTACAGTGGGAACTGGCAAATTAAAGGGCTTTAGCTTCAGAGACTGGAATATGCAACAATGTAAGTAAGGAAGGAGTGTATTGATGAAACAAGGCATGGCTTTCTTTGGCATTGTCAGAGAGGGCAGAGAATGCATAGTGCTTGATCAGAAATAGCATCAGAGTGTTGTAAAATGCTGGGCAGGGGTTGAAGGCTGAGAATATGTAAAGAAACAGGGAAGCATCAGCAGCACAAGGAAGTGGATTTAAATGAAAAAAAGAGACATTAAGTGTGAGTTTGTTGCTGGGGCTGAGATAACAGCAGAAGGCAAGTGCAGGACAACATTCTGCACATATAAAGAGTCAGTGTCTAACTTAAGGGCTTGGGATGAAAAATCTAGTAAAGCAAGTATAACAGCAGACATCTCTCTATGTTGAGCAGAAGTTTGTGGCAGAGAATATAAATGTTTCCAAGTGTTATTAACAAAATGCATTACAACTCCAGCAGTGAAGACAGTGAGGGCACCCTTTAAATGGGTAGGAACATAACAAGTATGAAGAGAAAAAGGAAGTAGGGTAAACAAGGACAAGTGAGGGTCATGGGGCATAGGGAAAGGAATGGAACCACCACAGTCACCCAGAGTGACTTGAAGTGAAGTGGTAGAGGACAGCAGAAAGGAGAAGTCAGCCTTGGTGAGTGGTGAAACAGTATCAGTGAGATCAATTCCAAGGAGTTTAAGTGTAGTTGTACATCCTCAAGAGATAAGAGAAGACACAGCATTGATAATGGGAAACAAAGTACTACCAGGTAAGTGGGGTAAACGTAACTATTCAACAATAAATACCTTACTGCTCTGGATGGCAACAAGAGCCCCGGTGGGTAAAGGGGCTGAATGAAATGTGAGTAAGGAGAGAGGGCAGTCCATCTGGACTCACTCCACCATAACTGGTGTGTCTGTGTGTGTGTGTGTGTGTGTGTGTGCAGTGCTCTGAAGGGCCTGCTGTAGAGAAAGATAGTCAGAGATCACATCAGCAGGATCTGTGTGACCCCATATAGCATCAAACTGAGTAGCTCACTTTTGAATGGTCAAAGGAAAATAATGCCCTTCCCAGTTTAGGTGGCCTAGAAACTGTCGCAGTTTTGAAAGTGTAGATGGAAAGCTGAAACAGAAGGTAAGTAAGGCAGGCATCAAAAAGGCTCTAAGAAGTCAATGTCCTTAATAGGAAAAGGGTTCAGAGCATTGGACTTTTACTGGGGGATATGGAGCCCAAACTCTGCTAAAGAGTAGGAAAGATGATGGAAAACAGACGGACTGAGAGAGAGACCAGCCACAAGGATGTCATCCGTGTAAATTATGAAAATACTTTCTAAAGGTAAACAGGTCAGTATCCACAAAATATTGACAGAGGGCTGGACTATTTATCATACCTGAAGGTAATGTACACCAATGGCACCTGTGTGTAGGCTTGTGATTATTATAGACAGGAACAGTGAATGCAAAATGAGGAATATCCTGTGGATGTAAAGGAATAGTGAAGAGATAGTCTTTTAAGTCAATGTGAAAGACTTGAAATTCTCGAGAAATAAGGTTAGGATTAGGAAGACCACATGGTAAGGGGCCCATAGGGACTACATATTTATTAATCTCCTGGAGGTCAGTTACTTGATTTATTTTGTATAGTGAAGATCAGTGTATTCCAGGGGCTAGTAGTGGGCTCAGTATGACCTGCAGCCAGTTGTTCTTGAATTAAGGCCTCCACTGCTGACAATTTATGTTTAGCTGAGGGCCACTATTTAACCTGGATCAGACTGTCAGTTTTCCATTTTAGAGGTAGTGCATGAGGGGCAGTGGAGGCCCTTAGAATAAATTTGTTTCCATATAATCATGGAGTTGAGAAAGAACATCATGGCCCCATATCACAAAAGGAAATGTCCATATTATATGGGTGAATGGAGGCTTTCTTTTGCCCATTGTGAGTACAGGCAACAGGGGCGTTACTGTAGAACACATTGTGGGAAGGGCCCTGAAGCCCAAGAAGGGATGAACAGGTGAAAAAGATAAATGAGAAGGCCAGTGTGAGGGAGGAAAGACAGAGACATCAGCTGCAGTGTCTAGTAAGCCTCAAAAGGAAATGTTGTCAGTACTTAAAGAGAGGCTTGGGGTTTGTCTCCCAGGGTACTATCAGCAGAGCAGCCACCACTGTAGAGCCAAAACCCTGATTTCCAGGAGTAAAATCTCGAGCTTTAGAGGAGACATTAGGCAATACACTTAGTTGAGCTATAGATTCAGAAACATTTAGTTGAATGGGAAAAAGAGAGCACAATTGAAGCAATAGTATTCCAGTATAATCAGCATCAATGACCCCAGGAATCACAAAGATGCCTGTCTTTGATGCATGTGAGTGAGGCAGAACTATTCCAACTATCCGAGGAGTTAAAGGACAGGAGGAAAAGGACCATGAAAAGTAGTAGGAGGTCAAAGGCCATGAAAAGTAGTAGAAACATTATAAACAGTCCTAGGCATTTCCAAATTTATAAGTTCAGCCAACTGCAAATCTATGCCAGGGCTCCCCAGGTGGCATGAACAGATTGTTGGAAGGAGGGGGAGGGCAGAGAGTTGCCTGTTGTCCCTGGGCCAGGAACGTGCCCATCATTTGATTTCCTGATGATTGACCTTGTTTGTTATTATTTTTATTTTTAGTTTTATTTTGAGGGTTTTGCCTGGCCCAATGGTATCCCTTTTTGCAAATGGGACATGGGGTATCTGGTATTTTAGGTTTTGCCTTACGATCTTTGTGTACATGTCCAGGTTTCCCCCAAATAAAACAAGTAGCAGGGGGCTGTAAATCAGCAGCCAACATTTGCATTTTATGTGTTTGAGTCCCTATATTTTGACAAGCCATAATCGCTTGAGCCAAAGTAATAGAAGGTTTCATATAAATATCTTTTAAAGCATTTTTGCAGGCTTGGTTTGCATTTTCATACATTCATTGCTTCAACAAGATAGAGGCTGCTGCCGCGCTGTCCACCTCACGTTCACTAGCTCTATTCAGCAGTCCCTTGTTTGATAGCACTAAAGGAACCTTGAGTGTCAGTTGTTTCAGGGATTTTTTCCCAAGGTATTAAAGCAGTTTGAGCCTTTTGAGGATGAGCTTGGGGTGGCAGTGAACTTGATTGCAGACATCTGATAAAGCTCCTCACCCTGTAATTCAGCAATTCCCACTAGAGTGCTGTGATCTAACTTGTCTATAGCTTGTGTGTCTGCAGCACCATTATATTCTTGAAGCCATACCTGATATTGGGTTTGAGTGACAATAGAATGCACTAAAGCTTTCAAATCGAATGGGGTCATTTCATAAACTTGACCAATGCTCTCAATAATGGCAATTACAAAAATCCTTTTCAGACAATATTCTTTTATAGCCTTTTTTAATTCCATAAAAACAGAATATTGCAAGTTTTCAAAGTGGGGTTCTTGTTCTGGTTGGCACAAAATGAGACACGCCATCAGTTCCCCACATTGTTTAACTTCCTGGGCTATCTTTTGCATCAGAGTTAGAATTCTGGTGGGGAGTTGCCCAAAAACTTTGCAGGGCTTTTGTCTTGTGGGGGTGGACATAGAAAGTCAGAAGCATAACAGAGGAGTGTAACATTGGCAGAGGCTGTGCATGGAGGGAGACCTGGAAGCTGGCCAGGCGGCATTGCATCTGCTCACCTGCTAAAGCTTGCCATAGCATCTTGACAGAGAGGCCAGGTGTGCAGGACAGAGATAGGAGCTTGAGGCTCCACATGCAGCAGTTTGACTTTCTTTTCCCAATCCTCCCTAGTGAGCATTCCTCCCTCACTATACCAAGGTGAATAATCATGAATTTCTCGCTAAAGTTGTACTAAATTATGCTCAGAGAGCCCATGGCCCAACTTCTTAAGGAGAAAAAGCAGTTTTGCCTTATGTTTCTGCTGCACTTCAGATAGGGAATTCCCCATGACTCACCCAGGGATTTTCAAAACATTTTGTTTTGTTGATGCGTCAGGGGCTTCAGATCCCAGCCCCAGACCTCAGGTTTCTGCAGTCCATCCTCCTGACGCTTGGTGCAGCTCCTTCTCACTCAACACTCATAAGGCTGATGGTATAAACACCATAAGCACCTTAAGGTTATGAGTTCAATGCTTTGTACAAAAAATAGTAACATATTCACTTAACACTCAAAACCAGAATTTGCAAAGGCCATTTCTCTTTGGCTCTGCCAATCTCTTGCCCTGTGAGTCCCACATAGCAGGTTGCTTATCGATGGGGTTAATTTCCCAGACTTCTGATATTGTAAGAAAGACAGACTCCTTTTTTGAGCTTTTATGTCTCCTTCATTGAAACTTCCAGTCATTACCTATAGCTAAACTCGACATTGCTTCTCCAGGTGTGTTTTGCTAGAGCTACACACAGTGCTGGCTCTTGAAAGAAGGAAGTTGGTGTGGTTTGTAGATATCCTGAAATGGGAGAAGCCCCTTTTAAAAATTTTCATAAGACACTTGTGCTTGCATTCTCAGGTTTACATACTCCCTAAAAATTCACAGATATAATGCATCTGTGGTGCAATGATTTATGCTCTGCCCCATGCCCACACAGGCACTCACTCCCGGAGCCTTCTTCCCAAATCCAACTGTGATATAAATTAGACACTGGACAACTGATGAGCACATGGCTTATCTCACCTTACCTCGGGGTCGGTTTCCAGAAGTTGTGATTAGTTAAAGAATTCTCAGCTCTGACTGTGCACTTGTAGCACTGATATTGTTATAAAAACATCATACTTGAAAGACAGATAAATTGATGAGGAGGGACACATTTAGGCTTTTCTTTACTTTGGTATAAATGACTTGCCAGTGTTCTGAGTTATAAAATGACGGTGAAGCTAACTGCACTTTGTTCGTGATGTGATTCTTTGTTCTTTCGTGTTGATTTCCTATGGAGCTAACACAAAAGAATGACAGAAAATTTCTCATCAGGAAGTTTGTTTGGAAGAAAAGCAATGAATCACCACTTCGTTTCAGAATATATTCTCAGACTGAATCTAGATAACCCGTGTGTATTCAGTGTCCCTCACTGACACAGTCCCCAATGATAACTGCATCCTCCCCAACATCTGCACACTGTCCTGATGTGTTTGACACTAGAATTAATTACAAATATTTGTGGAGTATTTAGGGGCCAGATATGTACATTTTTGGATTGTTATACTAACAATAATGTATAAAATTTATGTAACGTGTACTGAAACATACTGTTAAATGTTATAAAGCCTTAATAGATTAATGAAATATAGGTGATTTTTATCATTTTTACAGCCCTTCTCATTGCCTCAGCTCCAATGGCATCAACAGGGAAACAGATCACACATCATAATGCACAGGAAGTCACCATATGATTTTGGATTTGGATGAGACATGAAAGGGGCCCATGTGACCT
>PVLA01020453.1:0-10236 GCA_004027455.1 Hydrochoerus hydrochaeris
CAAAAGACCATGTGTTGCATTTGCAGAAAGTGTTCCAGAGTTTCCTGCTAAGGATAGAGGAAACAGGCAACTCTTTTTGAAAGATTCACACCTACAATATTTAGTGTTACATTTCATGACACATACACTCTTCTAAGATTTGTATGTATCATCCATTGCTCTACTCCCTTTGGCAATATCTGGGTCACAAATTCTGATTGGGATATAACTACATTACCTTTTCAACAAAGACTAAGATACACACATTTTGGAGGAGAATTATCTTTTTCCTTCCACACAGAAGATATTCCTGTTTTTAAAGATTTTCTTAGAATTGTTCAGCCTGCAAAATACTGTCATGATATCTTTATCCAGGATGTGTTGTCTACATTATTTGAATGTCTGTATTTGGATCAATTTGGAATCAGGACTAAGTCAATGTGAGCAAAATGTCAGCCTGGAAACTTGGACTCGGCAAGTTTGGGATATGAATACTTTACCACAGAGTTACACTGTTTATGCTGCTGTGAATGTCATTGCCTGGGTTCTTCACAAAGAACTCTCACTCAGCATGAAGGAAGAATCACTTGACAATGCTGCTTATATGACTGCTCATCCATGGCAGGTAACAGAAGCTCATTCTTCTATATTCCTAAGGCAATGCCCCATGAATTGTCCTTTCCCATTCTTGATTCAATTTTTTAAACAATTATCTTTATATTAGAAATAAAAATAAATTGTGCAGCATGGTTTAATTAATGTTGCCAGCTTTCCTTATGTTCTTTATACCAATCTAAATTCCATTTTTTTGCCTTCTATACACTCTTAGTAAGGTATTCAAATATTCTTCAATTTTTGTTTTCATGATAATTTGATGGTAGAGAAAAAGCTTATTTACAAATTACTTCTGAATTGTTTTCAGGAATCTCTCCCTTTTGCTGTAGTAATTAAATGAAGTATAAGTATTGTAGTTTATGGGAAGCCACTTAAGTATTGTTCCAGTATTACACATTCTTCATAACTTTTTTTAAAGAGAAAAAAAACAGGAAAAAGGTAGAAATATTACAGAATTTCAAGAAAAGAAGATAAACAGTAAGAAATCACTAGTTGATAAATTACATATTGTTCTCTTAGAAACAGTTATGCAAGTTACAGGATTAAAGCACAGAAAGTGGACACTAAAGCAGTGAGAGGGCAAACAGATCTGTTCAACAATCCAACAAGAACCTTGAAATATGATCATCAATCCCACACATCTAAACATACATACAGCTATATTTTTATAGCACTTCCTATTTCCTCTTTTTTTACAATAGCAATTATACATTTTTAAAATTTTATTTAAACAGAAAAAAGGTAGCAACAATACAGAATTCTAAAAGAAAGAAAGAAAAAGGAGAATGAGAAAAAGCCCCACTAAAAAATCAGTAATTTATAAATTACATACTGTCATCCTGGATGTAGTTGTTCAATTTACAAAGTTAAAGGGTACATAGTAAATATTCAAACAGTCAGACTACAAATAATTCTGCTCAAAGTTTCAACAAAGATTCAGCAATATGGTCATCTATTTTACACACTCAAACATACATGCAGTTGTATCCCTTAGAGCACTTTCTTTTCCTCTCTTTTTTACAATAGCATTTACACATTTTGGTTTTATTATTCTTGTAGTTCTTATTTACTTTTTACACTAGAGACACAATATGATATTTATAAATATGATTCTTATTTATTTCACTAATGAGGATAGTTTCAAGTTGTCTCCATTTGCCTATGAAGGCCTCAATGTCATCCTTTTTTAGAGCCGAGTAATATTCCATTGTATAAAAATGTCACATCTTTTCATCCACTCTGCAGTTGATGGGCATTTTGGTTGTTTCCAGGATTTAGCTATCACAAATTGTGCGGCTATGAACATGGGTGCACATATATCACTGTGATATGAACTTTTCAGGTCTTTGGGGAAAATACCCAGGAGGGTGATAGCTAGATTGAATGGGGCTTGCAATCCTAGTCTTCTGAGAATTCTCCATATAGATTTCCATAATGGTTGCACCAGTCTCCATTCCCACCAACAGTGGAGCAGTGTTCCAACTGATAACAAATGTTGGCGAGGCTGCAGGGAAAAAAGAACACATTCTTCGTAACTTTAATATCCCTTGCCTTAGGCTTTGATAGCTTTAAAATTTAGTGGCACATCCCAGACTATCCTGTTTCATGTTACTCAGGAATGGGCATAAGTTCTGTTTGTTGTATTAGTAAATGTTCAATGGTGTTGATTTTCTTAGTGACAGCTAGAGTAAGTTTATCCTGTGTTCTTCTAGTGACAACTGAGACCTATGTGCAAATAGGCATGTATGGGTAGGTAGCCACTACTTTAAAATTAATAATCTGCTTTGTACTTTAAATATTATCCTTTTTGGTTCATGAATATGGGCCTGCATAAGAATAATTCATTCTTATGCATTTTGTTGATTGCCACTTCACTACAGAGATAGGTGTCTACTTAACCAGTTATTCACTTATTTATCAAATACAGAACACTATTTAGTGTGTTCATTTGTCATTTGTAATTTCTGCACAATTTTATATTTGTGGCTACCTTTTTCATTTATTAAAGTTTCATTTGTATTTCACTTCATTTATTCAGTTATTATCAATGGAAATCGTTTCTCCTCTGTGAGCAGACTTCTCACCTTCTATTACACCTAAGAAAAATAGAAAAATTCTAATTAATATCATCTTATTTTTCCATTTTATTTTTTCTTTCTGTGAGAGATCTATTTACTTCACAGTAGTGAAGATTATTTTTAGTACCTTAACCTTCTTATAAATTTTATTGCTTTTTATTTCAAATTTAGAAGACAATACATTTGAAACTGATTTTTATGTGTGTTGCAAAATAGAGCAAGCACATAGAGGGAATGAGGTAATATTTCTCAAATGTGCCACACCACTTAGCCTAACAATATTCATGGAACAAATAAACTTTTTATTAAATGGTTGGTATTATTACATTTAAATTAGGGATTTCTCTGTGTACTTCTTATTTCTAGGTTTTGTTTGCCTGGTCAGTTTCCTGTTTTGCAGTTTTAAATTTGAATTACCAGAAATATAGAAATTTATGCATTTTCTTTTCAATTTTATTTCTATATTGCTATGTTAATTACATAGTATACTTTTATAGTTAACTTAAAATTATTATTTCTAATTTATTTTTAAATATATTTTATGATTTTATAAAAGTGTAATAGACTTTTAAATTTTTTCAAGCATTTCAAAGTTTTTCTGGGGAGGCTTGCAGTTTTGCTATGTGCATCATCAGACAACCTGAAAAGGTCGTATTTCATTTCTAGTCTCATAGTTCTACAGTATTTAATTTTATCATATTTTTCTAGTGAAGCTCACTTCTAAGAGGTGAATTGGAGTGGCCATAGCTGGAACAGCTACTATTTTATGTTATTAATAAGAAAAGTTCAGAATTTTATCCTTTTGATAACTTTTGCTTCTATAGGCAAATTTTTAACTGTTCATAGTATTTAATAAATGATGAAAGTATTATGTGCCAAATTTTCAATGAATTTTAAATTTAGTATGATGGACATGTCATTTTCATATTATTTTGCCTATGAAAAAAATAATTCACCTTAATTTCAAGATGTTAAATTATGTTTAATTGTAATGTGTTTAGTTTATTTTGTTAGATTTCACTTACTTGCATGTCGTTGAAAAAATTGGTTTGTACTTTTCTTTCCAGTTTCATTAGTATATGAGTGCCAAATTTCACATACTGCAGGGAAATAACATATTTTTCTACAGGATAGCCCTGTGAAGTGGTTCAGAGCTCAAGGGCTCAGTCTTTTCTTATTTTCCAACAACCTAACTAGTATTTGTTCACTGAAATCCCAGCAATTTTCTGCAAACCACAAATATCATCAACAATTGCTTTTGACATAAAGTTTGGAGGTAGCCAGCTCAAGAGAGTGCTTAAGTTCTCCTTGATTCCTTTTTACTACTGCCCTGTAACCTGTGTCAGGGAGAAGCATCTGCATTACTGAATGATAACATGATGCAGTACCCATTGTCCTTGGCCTTGTTCTTCTGAAAGCCCAAGATCTCTAAGATGCCACCACAATGCCCTGAACCTTCTAAAGTTTGATTAATACTGTTTTATTAAATTAAATAACATAACAGCAGAAAATAATATAATTAGAGTTTAAATTATTAAAACCATTTTCTACAGGGATTTTTCTGATCATGTCTGAAATTCAGTTTTTCACAAAGGTGTGCTCTGGGAGAGTAATCCTTGGGAATTTTGGTTGTTCACTGCATATGTAGACATTTTGAAACAATTATCTAATTGAAGCTAGTTGGATATCCATAACTTCATATAGTTACTGGGTGGTGTGTGTGTGTGTCTTTGTTACTTTTTAGCAGATTTTAAATATATAATATTTATAAAATTAGAGTCACCAGGCTGCATATTAGGTCTCCAGTACTAACTCTTTTTATAATGGTAAGTTTCTTCTCTTTGACCAGCGTGTCCCCATTTCTAACATTACTCAATCCCTGATAGCTTAACATGTACTCTCTGCTTTTCTAAGTTCGCAAATTATGGCAAAAGTCACAGAATTTTCTTCTTTTTTGAGACTGAATAGTATTCCTTTTTATAAACATTCATCTTTTTACAAAATTCTATTCATTTTACAAGTGACATTTAAAATTGCACATGTATTATATCTCCTGGGCATAATACTGGACTTATAAGCTATATTTGTAAATTTTCTCTTCAGTTCAAAATTTTGAAAAACTTTGTGAATATTACTTTTCTAGTTCCTAGAAATATAGTAATTCTATGGAGATTTTCCTTTATCCTGGATGTATTTCTTATTGTAAGTCTTTGTAGGAAATGTTTTTATTTTATGTTGTTTCACGCTGTCTTTACATTTTTTAAGATAGGTTTTTCTTTTTTTTTGATGAGATGAACATATTTAATTTTGTATGTTTGTGAAATTTCCATTTAGGGGCTGGGGATTTCACTCAGTTGCTTAAGTCCCTGCCTGGCAAGCTCAATTACCAGTACCAAAAAAAAAATCCATTTAGCCTTTCATTATTGATTTCCACTTTCCTTATTTATGGTTAGGAAGGCTACTTCATATAATTTTAGCGTTCTTAAGCTGGATAAGCTTTGTTTTCTCACCTAACAAGTGCTAAGTATATATGCATTCCTTTACATAGTTTGACAGATAATTGTGTAACAGTAATTCATTAGAGAATATTTAGGAAAATGAGACTATTGAAGCAATAAGCTTTATTTCTGCTTTCATGCCTTGCTTCCTAAAGTTCTATTAGCTAATGTTAAATTTTATCTCCATCTCTTCTTGGAAATATCCTAACTTAAAAGAAGTAACCGTAAACAGAAAATTGTCAGTGACAGAATTTCAACAACGAAACGTGACATGTTTAATTACCAGTCCTTGCTGAATGTACTAAAGCTCAATTGAAAGTTGGAGAGTTCATCTTAGAATCACACAAGGCTCCACCCTTATCCTTTGATGATAAAATGATGATGTTGGGTGAGCACCATAATGAGGTAAACCCTTCCTCAGTGAGCAATATGGTGATCATTCTCAGAGCAAACTGTGTAAGAAGCACAAACTTTAGGTAAGATTTTTAAGCCCATGAGAGAGGAGCAACTTTATTTGAGTCTTTACTGTAATTTTTGATCACCTGATCTGAATCAGACATTACTTTTGAGTCACAGAACACACTGCCTGTCTTTATCTTGATCAAATAGTTGTGCACATGATAAGAAAAATCAACTCAGGACATATTTTAGGTCAGAAAGAAAACAGAGTTTATGCCATTGGCACTAATGAAAATTACTGACTTAGGGTATAGCTACAAGATGAATATCTGGGTATAAAGCTCAAATTTGACATGATGTTTATGATTGGGTATAATTAATATAGGTACATTTCCTTATTATATCCCTCTTTATCACTTCTCCTACTCCAAAATTTTAACCACAATTTCATTAACTCTTGGCTAAGTTGTTACTTTGCACAAAAGTTCTTAAACCTTCTACCTGTCTGCTGCTACAGAATCTTGTTTATGAAGCAGACTTCCTCTTCTCATACCTCTTGCACAGACTCCATACAGTGTTTGCGGCCCAAGTTTTCCTCTTGGATTCAGAAAAAGTTCTGTGGAAGGAAAATTGTTCTGTTGCATTGATTGCAGTCCCTGCCCCAATGGGGTGCTTGAAAATAAAACAGGTAAATGTTTCTGAAATTTATTTCAAATGTGAAGATAATACAATGTGAATTAGCTCCGTAATGCCTCAGGAAGTACTTACATAGTTAATTAACAGTATTATAATGCTTTTATTTCTGTTTATTCATTTATTTTAACTTTATGTTTTTGTATAAAATGTTACTCATTCTTGCATAGAACTCCTGGGATAATCTCATCTGTCTTCTTCAGTCTTCACTGTGCATCATCATGTGGAATGCACCTCAGATTTTAAGCAATTCTATTGAATTCATTTCTCTCAGCTACTCTATTGTTGGTACAGGATAACCGTACCTAACAATTACTAATACTTCCTTAGATACTAAACTCTGATAAAAATGAATCTTTGAAAGATGTAAAAATAAAAATTTCACTCATGAAAATATTGAGCTTCAGAGAGATTACACAACTTTCCTAAACATGGAATAAGAGACAGTTGACACAAAATCCTTATCAATGTCACTTATAGTTTCTGTTAAGAATATTATATTATACACAGGTAAATCATTACTGTTCTGGTAGCCTAAGGTCACAATGTTTGAGGTGCTTTTCCCTGTTCAGCATAGTATCTTCAGAAGCTTTTTCCTTCACAGTCAAATCTAAGAAACTTTATAGTCAATATTTAGTAATCCCAAAAGCGGTATGAGAAACAACTTCTTTGAACTTGTACATTTCAACTTAGAGTTATGCTCAGTTGTCTCTTCTCACATAAAAAGTTTTTCAGCATTTTTGGAGCACCAGCAGAGCACATGCTGTAATTGTAACTCAGTGAATATTCAAAGTATCTAATATTTGAGTGTTACCAACACAAATTATCCCTGCTGCTGGTCTGAATTCCATAATAATTTTAAGTTCTGTGTTCACAATGAATGCCTATGCTATATCAATAATTGTCTTGGTGTAGTCAATTAGTGTCTTCTATGTAGAGTATCATGTCATCTGTAAGACATGATAATTAAATTTCTTCCTTTCATATCTTTAATCATTGTATTTCTCTCAGTTTTCTAATTGCTTTAATGCTTTTAGAAGTATATTGAATAAGAATGGTGACTATGGGTTTTCTTATACTGTTATTTTGAATGAAAGTC
Source organism: Hydrochoerus hydrochaeris (assembly GCA_004027455.1). NCBI lineage: Eukaryota > Metazoa > Chordata > Mammalia > Rodentia > Hydrochaeridae > Hydrochoerus > Hydrochoerus hydrochaeris. Next base: position 7,362 of record PVLA01020453.1, read on the forward strand.
TCAAATTTTTTCTATTGAGTATGATGTGGGCTTTTGATTTATCTTAGATGGATTTATAGGATTGAGATAAAGACTATGTCTTCCAATTTTAGGTAGGTACTTTTTATCATGAATGCGCATTGCACATTGTCAAAATTATGTTTTTTGCATCTATTGAGATGATCTTGTGATTTTTTTATTTAGCTCTGTTGACATAGCATATTATATTTGTTGATTTATATATGTTGAACCTTAGTTGGATTCCCCAGTTTGAGACCATACTTGTAAGTGAAAGAAATCAGTCTTACATGTATCAACAATATTATCAGCCATATGTGAGAAATTGAAAGATTAAGTAAGGTTTAAAATGTACAATAGATATTGTAGAATGAAAAGAAATTTTTCAAAAGAAAAAAAGAACTAAGATGGATGAAAGGGAATTGACATGATAGAATGATGATGGCCTGTGAAAGGATACTGAATTCAAATGAGGTGATTTGTATTTTAGTTTAAGTAACTAGGTATATGATTTTGCATTACTGACAGTCATGGAGGAGGGAAAACTGTAAGATACAATCAAGTTTTCAAGAAGTTATTTAGAGCACATTGGGTACTTACTAGAGTTCAAATGGAGGTGTCAAAGATATTTTGTCCTACTATTATCTTCTTATCTTTATTGGCATGCTTATTTCAACATTGATAAAATTTCATTGTAGTAATCTGTTGCATGATTTCACTCCTTTACCTTTATTGGACTCACAGTTCCTGTGTTAATCTATTTTTTGGAAACTTCAGCATATCTGTGCTTGTTATATTGGGCAGCTTTCCAGTTGTTAAGACATGATGAACAAGATCCACATCTAAGAGGAAGTTAGCTTTAATTTTTATGGTCTCAGAGATTCAGTCTATGGTTGGTTGCATCCAAGGCAGAAATATGATGGCAGAAATGTGTGGGTAGAGTCAAACTGCTTAATCATTTCTGCTGAAAAGCAGAACATCAGAGATGAGAAACAGCATAGAAACTTCTATGACTTAAACAGATGGTTCTCAACCCTTTGTGTATGGTTTCAACAAGATCTTTGGAGAGGTTTGGAGAAGTGTGTTAAAGAAGCACTAGGACTTTGTATCCTGATAAGTAAGTTCTGGTTAGAATTAGGAATAGAATGTTGAAAAGAATATAGATGGTAAGGCCAGGCTCATAAGAATTCAGGTACAAACTCCACTGGAAAATGGACTAGCAGTGTTATATTCTGGCTAGTTATTTGTGTATATTTTGCCCCTGGCCTGAGACTTTTCAAATTTTTGAGTTTAAGAGCTATGAACTGATGGACCTGGCAAAGGAATGCCAAGGTATAAATTCATCCACTGTAATATGGAACTGATGATTACTTTTAGATACATTTACAATGAGAATGACAAGTTAAAACAGAGCAACTTTGGAAAATGTTAAATTCTGGTCCAAAATGAACCATGGATAAAGTTGAAGTAAGGGGGGATTTATTGTGAATAAAATTAGTAGATCCATATATTTAAATCATGAGTAATAAAAGAAATGTGCATCTAAGTTCTACATATAAAAGTAGAAATTTTGGAACCATTGGAAGATAACATACAATAAACTTTTGAAGATGTAAATGTAGGCTAGAATTTTCCTGACTAGAACTCTAAAAGCACAGAAAATACTCAAAAGGAATTCCATCAAATTAAAAAGCTTCTGTCTGGCAAGTTAACATCCTGTAATACTGAAAGTCATTTTACAGAATGAGAAAAACAATTTTATCAGGTAGTCTTTTGCTATAAGAGTAATAATGAATATATATAAAAAACTATAAAAAGTAGCAACCTCAAATGAATGTCACAATCAAAAATGGGAAAATCATCTGAGTAGACATTTTTCAAAAAATTACAAATGTCTAGTAAGTATGTCAAATGTCAAAAAGATCATTTTCAGGTATTATGGAAATGCAAATAAAATAACCTCTCAGATTCCATTTTGACTGAGTCAGAATGACTATGAAGTAAACCAAATTAGTGAATGCTTATGAGTATGTAGAGAAAGGGCAACCCCTCTGCATTGTTACTGGGAATTTAAACCAATGGATCCACTGTGGATATTGCTATAGATATTCCTGAATAAACTAAAACTAACAATTACAATTTACTCAGGTGTGTTTATTTTGAGTACACTCTCAAAACAAAAAAAATTAAAGACATAGTCCTATAGTGGTAAATTAATGTGTTTCTACCAGCTCAATTTACAATGTATAAAATCTGGGAAAGTTTAGATGCCCATTAATATATGTGTGTAAAAAGAAACATGGCATATACACACAATCTGAAATGATCCAATCACAAAGAAAAATAAAATAGTGTTATCTGCAGACAAGATGAGATTTGATAATGTTAAGTGAAATAAGTCAGGCACAGAAAGTTATATATTGCATGGTTTCTCTTATATAAGAAATAAAATGTACTTAAAGTAATAGAAAGATAGTAGGAAACACAAAGATAATTTTTTTAATTTGGAGAATAGGAACAGGTGCAAAAAAGATAGTATTGAGAGGGGGAAATGATAAAAAAAAATAAAGAAATGTTATATACATGCACCATTTTCTAAAATAATTGTAATTTGTATTTGTATATGTTATTTGTATTTGTTGCATATTGCAAATGCATATTGCAAATATGCATTGATTAAAAGACAGAATATATGTTTATTGCAAATATGCATTGATTAAAAGACAGAATCCAAATATTTTGTACTGCAGTAGGAAGAATAATGACATGACGTATCTCAGGAATCAGCAAACCTCCATTCTCACCAGGCTAAACAGTCCAAAAGTGTCACATTTTTCTTTGTGAAGAGAGCCCCTGGGCCTCCAATTCAAGAAAGGCT
>PVLA01020454.1:0-10228 GCA_004027455.1 Hydrochoerus hydrochaeris
ACATTTCTTCATGTATTTATTTGCCATTTGTATATCTTTCTCTGAGAACTGTGTGTTCATCTCAGATGCCCATTTTTGGAGAGGGTCTTTGAATTTGGGGGGCTTGATGTTTTTCAATTCTTTATATGTTCTGCACACAAGTCCTTTTTCTGTGGGTTTTCTTTTCACTCTGTTGGTGATTTCCTTTGAAGTGCAGAAACTTTTCAATAATATGTGATCCCAGTTGTTGATTTTTTGAAGTGTTTCCTGTGCATTTTGCATTTTGTTCATAAATTCTCTGCCTACCCCTATGTCTCCAAGACTTCTACCTACCTTGTCTTCCAGTACATTTAGTGCATATAATATAATATAATATAATATAATATAATATAATATAATCCTAAACACATTATAATGTTCAAGTTGCAAAAGGTTAAGTATAAGCATGCCTTTGTATCTGGAGGCTGATTTAAAGAAATATGTCTGGTTGCCAAGTTGACAAGGGGTGGATTGTTATGGTTGATAGATTGTTTCAACTTCAGCAGTTTAGAAGTTTAACTGAGAGACTCAGCAGAGAGCCAGGGTTCTTATTCTGTATATATCCTCATCCTGTGCAAAGGAGGGCAAGAAGATTTTATGAGTGTTACACCTGTCCTGAAAGGCGGGGATGGGGAGCTGGGGGGTGGCCTGTGTATGATATAAGAAAGGAGAAGAAGCTTGTTCTCCCCTTTGCTCTGCCTGTCCCTTTTGCTCTGGCCGCTGCCTTGAAGTGTTGCCCCTCTGCCATGCCACCCTGCCTTGGAACCAGCTGATTGTGGACTGAAACCTTCACAACAGTGAGCTAAATAAATGTTTCCTTCCTTCATCTTGGGTGTTGGGTGTTTTGTCTCAGCAAAAGAACAAAGTAACCAAGACAGGTGGACACCTGAACCAGGTGCTCTGGACTGCCACTGATGTGTATTTTTGGCCAGCATAGAGATGTAAAAGCAAACTCAGAAATTGCCAAGTCACACAGCAAAGCCAGCAGCTCCAGCCTTCTGGTCTGGGGCATTTGTGGGAAGCAAAGGCAGCACTCAGGGAGCCGGCAGCAGCCTCCTCTCCTCTCTCTGAGAGCTGCCACCTCCATTGCAGTGGGGAGTGGCCATAGCTTGTAAAGCTTTCATTTTAGGATTTCAAAGAACAGCCTCAGAAAGATGCTCAGGGCACAATTTCCCAGGATCCGGGAACCTGGATGACTCAGCTGTGCTGGCACCAGCCTGAGATCCTTGTTTGCCTTGCACCTAGTAGGTCTCACCCTGCCACCAGTTCTGGGCAGGATCCTTAAAAGGGCTGGCCCACTGGTCTGGCTGGAGGACCAGTTAGAAGGATGTAGGTGGTGGTGATTTAATGTCAAGGGAGTCTTCTCCCTATAAAGTTTTTATAGTACAGATGGTCCCCAAATTATGATGGTTCCACTTCTCACTTTTCAACTTTTCCATGGTATGAAAGCATACCCACATAGCCACTCTTTTTTCCACTTTTAATAGAGTATTCAACAAATTACTGAAGATATTCAACACATTATTATCAAATAGGTTTTATGTCAGATGGTCTTGCTCAGCTGTAGGCTGAGAGAAGTGTTCTGAGTACATTTAAGGCAGGCGAGGCTAAGGTAGGATGTGTGGTAACCGGCTAGGCATATAAAATGCATTTTCAACTTATCAGAGATCTAGTAAGAGGAAGCCCCATCATAAGTCAAGCACCATCTGTATGTTATTGAAAAACCTTTACTCAAAGTAAAATGAAAAAATCTTGTTTTGTTTTTGAAGTGCAACTTCACTATGTAGATGCAGAAACCTTTATTGTACACTTGAATTTTTTACATATATATATATATATAATCATGTGCCTTATAAAGTTTTAAAAAACACAAAAATAAAGTTTCTTTTTGGTTTTTTGAGTCGGGATGTCTTTATATATTCAGGCTGGACTTGAGCTCAATGGGTGGCCTAGGCTGGCCTCTAACACATGGTGTTTCTCCTACCTCAGCCTCCTGAGAGCTAGGATTACAGGTGTTTGCCACCACATCTGGCTGGGCATGGTGAAGCACACCTGTAGTCTCAAGACTCTGGGAGGCTGAGGCAAGAGAATTGCTAGCTTGAGCTCCATCTGGAAAATTTAGCTATTTAGCAAGACCTTGTCTCAAAATAAAAAAAGGGTTGGGAATATAACTCAGTACAAAGGTTCTGGGTTCAATTCTCAATATAAGAAAAAAAATGTTGGCACAGAGGTAGAGTAACTGGAACTCCCCATACATTTCTGATAAGAGGGCAAAATAGTACAACCATTTTGGAAAATCATGTTTCTTATCTATGTAGTTCAACCTATGCCCTGTGACCTAGGCTTTCCACTTGTGTTTACCCAAGTAAAATGCCTGTGCACACAAGCATAGTACGCGAACATCCATAGCAGGTTCATTTGGAATAGCTAAACACGTGGTGGGGTGTTCCTGTGGCCTTCTCAGCAACACATGATCATCATGTGCACCATGGCTGACTCTTAAAATCATTATGCTCAGTACAAAAAGTCAGAGAATCAAATGACTCCATTTCTATAACACTCTTGAAAATGCTAACTCTTTGCTAGTGACAGAAAGCAAACCATTGGTTGCTTGGGGATGGGGGACAGCAGGAGACAGGTGAGGAGTATCATAAGGAGATGTAAGGAGGCCCTGGAGGGCAATGGATATGTTTGCTCTCCTTGTTTGGCCTTTTTTCTGTACTAGGGATCAAACCCAGGGCCTTTGCACTGAGCTGTTACATCCTGCCCCCCACCCCCGACAAAGTTCTTGCTAAATTACTAAATTGCCCAGGCTGGCTTGAACTTGTGATCTTCTTGTCTTGGCCTCCTAGAGTGCTGGTATTGCAGGCCTGTGCCACCATGCCAGGCTTACAGTGTTGACTATGTCACTGTGGCGATAGCTATGCACATGTCCATACTTCAATTATGCGCAGTTTATTATATATCCAGTAACCCTCAGCAAAACTGTTTTTCAAAAAGGTATAAGCTGTCCACTATATGAAATGTATACCTCAATTTCTTTAAATGCTAGAATTCACCACCATTCTCCCCCAAACCCAAACATATATAACAAAATAGGGGACCTGGGTTTCCATATATCATCCCATCTTTGGGATCAAGCACAACAAACCCCACTCTCCTGCCCGAGGCCGTGTAGCAAGCGTACCCTGCGATGCCAACTCTGCCTTCCACTCCAGCTGGCCGCCTCGTTAAAGCCAGGCAGGCGTACCCAGGGTTAACTACAGATACTGCACACATTTCAACCTTTTTTTCTCACTGCTTCTTCCTGTTCCCCTTCTTTCTCAGGTGACTATCCACAGCAGGAACTCCAACCCAGCAACCAAAATACTGCACCGTGACAACTTTATCTCTTAATTACTGTAAACATTTACATAATTCTCAGGCCCAGCCAGTGTGGAAAGATTCGTTAATGCAGAAGCATGCCCCTTAACCATCCCGCTTTATTACACAAAGCCCCGGAGACCTGAGCAGCCCAAGATTTGGGAAGATAATGGAGAAACTGGCTGAGATATTAAGCCCTTTTTCAGGTGCAGTTAAACGGGACCAAGAGCCCCTGCGCTCACTGACATATGTCCATTTTGTTGGTTTTCATTTGGACTCAGCACTAGAAGGATTCTGGGGGTCTGCTCTGATTGTTTGTTGGCTTTCTAACATTTGCTGGAGATGGGATTTGGTTTTTATTCTCATCGCCACCTCTGTTTCTGAATTAACAACCCTGCAGGTTTTGCGGTACAGTCTAATATTTTCCACAGCCACCCAAACACAAGACCTCGGAAATAAACCTGCACCAGGGAGACAGCCATAAACACTGTGAACTCTCTCCTTGCTTCCAGCCTTCTGTTCTTTACTGGGTGCTCTCTCTGGAAGGAACAGCTTTGATCACACTGTGAGCAACTCCCAGCCAGCCTGCAGCGCGGCAGCGCAGGCCAGGTTCTGAAGGGAGCCCCACTTTCACAAGGGCCCGGACCAGTGCACAAGGTCGCTAGAGGAGGGAAAGGAAAGACAGACAGGCAGGCCTGGGTTTTCACTCAGCCTCTCACTGGCCGTACTGGGGAAATGCATCCCCTCTTCTCTGTGCCTCAGTTGCCTTGTCTATAAAGCAATGTTGATGTGGCCCACTTTGCTGGGACGCTCACTGTGCGACTTTAGTGAAGTGGCTCTGCCAGAGCCTGCAGCCAGGGCTGCTGCAGGTTACCATGGTTATGTTCTTGTGGTCACTATGGCAAGAACGGCTGCCATATTTTTCAAAGCTAAGACAGACAGGAGGATCCTTCATGCTACAGTCCTGGCAACAACAGGACGCTAGAGCCCTTGTGTTCTTGAGAAACCCCTGTGACTTAAAAGATGAGACCAAAACCAAATCAGCATGTGAAGTCCATCTCTAGGGTCCCCACACAGACAGGCAAAAAGGGCTCCTGGGCAGAGGCGGGGGCAGCAGGGGCAGCTCTGAGCAGGCAGCAGATGGGTGGGTATGGCAACCTGCTGCACAGTGGCCCATGGGAGAGGGAGGAGGCTGAGGATAAGGACCAGGGACCTAGAGAGAAGTTCAAGATCCAAACCAGGCATGATGGCATATGTATATAATCTCAGCACTCGGGAGGGTGAGGCAGGAGGGTTGCCATGAGTTCAGGTCAGCCTTGGCTACACAGTAAGTTTAAGGGTAGCCTGAACTATATAGCGAGATCCTATCTCAAAAAAAAAGAAAAAGAAAAAAGGAGGAGGAGGAGGAAAGAAAAGAAAAGAAGAAGGAGAGGAAGAGGAGGAGGAGGAGAAGGAGAAAGGAGTAGGAGGAGGAGGAGAAGGAGAAGGAGAAGGAGAAGAAGGAGAAGAAGGAGAAGAAGGAGAAGAAGGAGAAGAAGAAGAAGAAGAAGAAGAAGAAGAAGAAGAGGAAGAGGAAGAGGAAGAGGAAGAGGAAGAGGAAGAGGAAGAAGAAGAAGAAGAAGAAGAAGAAGAAGAAGAAGAAGAAGAAGAAGAAGAAGAAGAAGAAGAAGAAGAAGAAGAAGAAGAAGAAGTAGTTGTTCAAAACATAAAAGGGCAAGAGTAGCCGGCTAAACAACAAGTCTCAAAGCCAACCCTGGGGAGAGGCAGGAGGCTGAGGTGGGTCCTGACTCAAGTGCAGATGTACTCAATTCAGGGTGCCCCACCCAAAGCAGGCATTCAGTGAAGCAACTCATTTAACAGATACTGATGAAGTGCTCAGGTTGTTCTGGCCTAGGCTTTAGCACCTCACCAATATTCACTCATTTAATCCTCACAACCCTTTGAGACAGAGACCATTGCCACTCACTGTTAGAGACAGGCAACTGGGGCTCAGAGAGGTCACTAACTTGTCCAAAGTCACAAGGCTAGAAGGTGGCAGTGCTGGAGTTAAAGTCCAGGGAGTGCAGCTCAAAGTCCACAAATTGTTAAAAATTCGATTTCATTTTAATTATTTTATTTTGCTTATTGCAGTACTAGGAATTGAATCCAAGGCTTTTGCACTGAGCAATACCCCACCAATCCTTTTTTTATTTGTATTTTGAGAGAGGGTCTTAATAAATTGCCGACACTGGGGTCCAAGTTGCTGTCCTCCCTCTTCAGCCACTCAGTGACAAGCGCATACTATGTACTATCTGAGGTAATACATTCCCCTGGAGTGCACAGAAGGTAGAGGGCCAGGCACACTTGACTTAGGATGGGGGTAGGAGGCAGAAGCTACAGGCTTTGCAGATGAGTGAAGAATGGGACCACTGAGGCAAGCCAGGCAAGGTGGTACACACTTGTAATCTCATCTACTAAGGAGGCTGAGGCAAGAGGATAGCAAGTTCTAGTCCAGCCTTGGCAACTTACCAAGACCCTGTCTCAAAATTAAAAACATAAAAATAAAAAGGGCTGGGAATATAGCTCAGTAGTAGAGCTGGGTTTGATCCTCAGTCTCTCTCTCTCTCTCTCTCTCTCTCTCTCTCTCTCAAAAAAAAAAAAAAAACTTAAGGCAGAACTTGGGAGCCACATAGTTGACTGGGAAAGCCAGGAAGAAAAGAGCTAGGATGGAAAAGGACTTGTGTCATTGGGTGGGAGGTGATAAAAGAAGGTGGCAGGTATATATGTGACTATAGCATATAGGAAATTTCGACTCAAACTGGCTTAAACCAGTGGCTATTTTGAGAGGGGGGTTGTTGTCAACTAGGGGTACTAGGGGTACCTAGTGAGTTCAGTGCTAGTTCAGGCTAGCACTGAACTCACTAGGTACCCCAGCCTGGCCCCTAACTTGTGGTAAGCCTCCTGCCTCAGCCTCTGAGAATATAGGCGTATGCCATTGTATCTGATTTAAAACCAGTGGCTCTAGAACTATTTGATTTTTGATGCAGAGCATGAAATAAATTTCCACTTTGGCTCTGCACATGCAGGTCCTTGTCACTAAGAAGCTTCACAAAGCGCTACTGCATGTGACACTCTAACGTCTTCAATTCTGCCATCCTCAGTGACAGACCTACGCAGACACTAGTCCAGAGGAAGAAAGGGCAACTGAGACTTGAGTACCTTTCTCAGGAGCAAGTTAGTATTTCCCAGAAGCCTCTGGTAGATCTCTTCATTGGTCAGACCTAAGACATACACCCATTGTGCTCTTTCTCTTTTTTTCTTTCTTTCTGTCTGTCTGTCTGTCTGCCTGTCTTTCTTTCTTAGTAAAGATGTTTTTGTTTGTTGTTGGTTTTGAGAAGGGAGGATATAGTACTAGGGATTAAATGCAAAGCTTTTGCACCAAGCTACATTCCCAGCATTTTTTATTTTTTATATTGAGACAGTTTCTTTAAGTCACTAAGTTGCCCAGGCCAGGCTCAGACTTGGGGCCCTCCTGTCTCAGCTTCCCAGGTGCTGGGATTACAGGTATGTGCCACCACAGCTAGCTCATGGGTCCATTTGACCCAATCCCCAGAAAGAAAAATAGATTGGCTACACAGGAGAGCGATGATAGTCATCAAGCACTCGGCGTATCAAGCCCTGCACAAGCCCACATGTTGCATGCCCCCAGTGTAGATGCCAAGAAACTCAACTCCTCGCAGGGGATTTAGCTCAATGGCATAAGCACCTGTCTGGCAAGCAAAATGCCATGAGTTCAATCCCCGACACCAAAAAAAAAAAGAAAAAGAAACTCAACTCCTGAGGAACTCTCCTCAACTCTCCTCAACTCTGGAGAGGTGACAAGGTGAAATGTGGCAACAGACAGGGATTCACAATGGCTGTCCAGTGAAAAGTATGCTGGCTAATGGCAAACCTGGAGAATGAGTGGGAGCCAGGAATGGGCAGACGCCAACTTCTGCCAGGGCCACCTTTTTGAGTACGTGGAGGCAGACTCCTGGGGGCCAGCCTAGAGGCCTAAGGACGGCAGGCACTCGCTCGCGCCCAGGCAAGGCCTGCACAGGACACCCAGCTGAGGAGGGAGAGCCAAGTGTCAGTATGTGGCACCTGAGGGCAGGTGAGCAATACAAAGGGCCCAAGCTGCAGATGGGGTGGCGTGAACCAGGCTGAAAGAAGGAATGTGAAAGCTGTCTTAGTCCCTTCGTGCTGCCATAACAGCATACATAGACTGTGGGATTCATAAGGAACTCAAGTTTCTCAATCTGGAAGCTGGAAAGTCCAAGATCAGATCACTGGTATCTGATGAGGGCCTTGCCCCATCATCACACAACAGAAGATAGAAGGACAAGAGAGGGACAAACACTGGGCTTAGCCTTAAATCTTAATTTCCACGCCTGCCCTGCCTACAAGATCCTTTGCTTCTCCCCCTCCCCCACCCACGCCATACAACCTTTCAAGTCCTAGGTTCAAGCCACCTAGGACTCCATCTTCTGCGAGCTCCTAGGGCAATGACTATCTGCACCCTGCCACCTCCTAGCCCTGTGGCCTTGGACAAGCTAGTGACCCCTTCTGAGGCCCAGTTGCCTCATCTGCAATAGGGGAGTGATACCAGCATCTATCTAAAAGGGTTGTGAGGATTACATGAGCTAATATTAGTGAAATACTAGAGCTGTGGCTGGCATAACCAAGCCCTTCATGTGGAGTGAATTACATCCCTGGCACAATGGCAGAAGGGGAAAAAAGAGAGCAAATCCACTACTTCAAGCACTAATCCATTGGCCAAGATGTTGCCAAAACATCTCCCATTGGGGCCTACCCCCCAGGGCTGGTGCATTGTGGCTTAAATTTTAACATGAATATGGAGGGGACAAAAACATCAAACCAGGCCAGGCATAGGGGCGCACGCCTATAATCCCAGCACTCAGGGGGCTGAGGCAGAAGGATCGCTATGAGTTTGAGACCTGCCTGGGCTACACAGTGAGTTCAACACCAGCCTGAACTGCATAATGAGACCCTGTCTCAAAAAAAACTAGCTCACTGTATTTCAGTTACCGCTGGGTTAAGAGCTGCTCTAAAACGCGGTGGCTTTAAAAAAGCATGTATTGGCTCACACTTCTACAATTTGGGCATCATCTGGGGCAGCTCAATGGAGGAGAAAGGCCTATTTCCTAAAGAGCCAGCAAAGCAGTTCGGGTGGCTTAGGCGGGACCTCTATCCTCCCCTTTCCAGGTCTTCCATAGCCCAGTGACTGAGTTCCAAGACAGAGGAAGTGGAAGCTGCTGGGTTTCTGAAAGTCTAAGCCCAGAACCCAGGTGCTTCCTATCACCCTCTGCTATTGGTCAGAGCATGCCCAAGACCCACCCATACACCCCCTCCCAAGGACACTTTGTTAGTTTCTTGGTGCTGCTTTAACAAATGTGGAGGGTCTGGGTGATTTAAAACTATAGATGTGCATTCACTCACAGTTCAGGGGTCCAACAGTGTCATCAGGGTAGGCTGTTTTGTAGGGGCTCTGAGGGAGAACTGTAAGGCTTCACTCCTGGCCTCTGGTAGCCATGGGCAATCCTTGGCGTTCCTTTGCACCTGCAGCATCACCTGGCCCTGTGCCTCTGTGGTCACATGGCACTTTCCCATGGCCTTCTTCTCTCTGTGTATCCTTGTGTCTCCATGTCCAAATCAATTTTGGGGGGTTTGGGGGGGGGCAGTACTGGGGATTGAACCCAGAACCTTTGCAATGAGCTACAGCTCTACCTCTTTTTATATTTTTTTTTATTTTGAGTCAGGGTCTTGCTTAGTCACTAAATTGCCCAGACTGGGTTCAGACTTTTGACCCTCCTGCCTCAGCATCCCAGAATGCTGGGATGACAGGCTTGCATCACCATGCCTGGCTCAGATCTCTTCTTAGAACACCAGGGATTGGGTTTAGCACACATGCTAATCCACTGTGGCCTGCTCTTAAACTTGACTACATCTGCAAAGATTCTGTTTGTTTGTTTCTTTTTTTTTGAATTTTTAAAAAACTTTATTTAAAGAGAAAAAAAGCAAAATAAAAAGGGTAGCAACAATAGAGAATTCTAAAAGAGAAAAACACTAAGAAATCACTAGTTGATAAACTACATATTGTCATCTTGGATATAGTTGTTCAAGTTACAAAATTAACGGATACAGAGTAGACATTCAAACAGTGAGACTACAAACAGTTCTGCTCAAAGATCCAACAAAGAGTCAGCAATATGGTCTTCTATTTTACACACTCAAACATACATGCAGTTATATCCCTTAGAGCACTTTCTTTTCCTCTCTTTTTTACAATAGCAATTACACATTTTGGGTTTTATTACTCTTATAGTTCTTATCACTTTTTACACTAGAGACACAATGTGATATTTATAAATATGATTCTTATTTATTTCACTAATGAGGATAGTCTCAAGTTCTCTCCATTTACCTATGAAGGCCTCAACATCATCCTTTTTTACAGCCGACTAATACTCCACGGTATAAAAATGTCACATCTTTTTCATCCACTCTGCAGTTGATGGGCATCTTGGTTGTTTCCAGGATTTAGCTATCACAAATTGTGCAGCTATGAACATGGGTGCACATATATCACTGTGATATGAACTTTTCAGTTCTTCGGGGAAAATACCCAGAAGGGGAATAGCTGGATTGAATGGGGCTTCCAATCCTAGTCTTCTGAGAATTCTGCATATGGATTTCCATAATGGTTGCACAAGTCTACATTCCCACCAACAGTGGAGCAGTGTTCCTTTTTCCCCGCAGCCTCGCCAACATTTGTTATCAGTTGATTTCTTGATGGCAGCTATTCTTT